>JAAGKR010000745.1:0-167073 GCA_011419295.1 Clarias macrocephalus | reverse complement strand
ATACATTTATAAATATAAAAATATAATTCAGAAATTTATTTCTAAATATCCTGATTTGATATTATTATTTATTTATTTATTTGAACATTTTTACATTTTTGTTACATTTCTAAACAACCCTAGCAATGGATACATCATCCAACTGTAGGGTGCTGTGTATATTTTCTAGACTCCAGATATGTTCACTTGATATCATTTTTTTTTTTTTTTCAGTAAGGACATTTCCCACACTGTGGATTATGCATTTATTCAGGATGTGGCTCACTTCCAGCATGCATCACAGTGACCACTGAGATGATAACAACAAGACAGAGGAGCCAAAAACTCTGCATGATAATCATCAGAGTGGAAAGTGTTCAAGGCCCACTGAAAGTTTATTCTTTTTTTTTTTAAATAAAGACTGTATTAAAAAATATTCTTTTTTTTTTTTTTTTAGAAGTAAAGGATGTAAAATGTTTAAGGTTTTGAGGAAGTGAAAGAAAACTATTTTATTGTTTCCATTTATTTACATATTATTTTACTTAATAAAAACTATTAAATCTGTTTTTAAATTTTTGATTTCATAAAGAATTGAGTGATCACATTCATAATGAAAATGGTGGTTGATGTGAGTTTGTCACTTTTGCACCACCATCAGAACTGGACCAGCAGAACAATTAGGTTGTCCATGTCTGTTAAACTTACATTATCAGAGGCCATCACCCTTGTTTTGTTCTCATAAAAGAAAAACCATGACATGGTTATAAATCGGTCATGTAGTTGTACCAGGCTGTGTAAAATGACCAGGTTTTTCCATCAATGGATTTTTTTTCTTCTCTCACAGCACAGGCATATTCCAGTGTGACGATGCTAGGATTCAGGCTGAAATTGTGAAGATGCTCATGAGACATCATTTTCACACATGGATTGGCTGCCGCAGAGAGCAGCCCTTAACTCCACTGAGAGTATTTGAGATGTGCAGAAGACTTTACACAGTGGCCCAACTCTTCCAGCATCAATACAAGATGTCTGAGAGGAAATGCAACGCTCAATAGAAATATATTTTGTGACATTGCATAAGCTTATCGAAATGTTGCCACGGCAAATTCATGCCTTAGTCAAAGCAAAAGGTGGTCAAATTCAGTTTTTGAATTTTTTTTTTTTTTTTTTTTTTGCCTGGGTAGTTTACATAGATATAAATCTCTCTCTTTCTTTCCTCCTGATGTATAGTATATACAGTACATACACAAATATATATATATATATATATATATATATATATATATATATTTATTTACATATACAGTATGTACACTGATCAGCCAGAACATTACAATGCAAAGCATTATGTCCAGTATTACTAGTGTAGGTTCCTCTTGAGCTCGTGCAGCTCTGGTCCCTCGGCACATGACTCCACATGTCATGCTGTGGTGTCTTGGGAGCCAGAGTGGCAGTCTTGGGCTTTTTGCATGCATGGCAGACTGTGGTGCACTGTGTTCTGTTTCTCTATCATGACCAGCATTGACTTGTTTCGTGCTACATTGGCTTTTCTGTAGGATCAGAGCTCACTGTGGAATGCCGAATTTCTAATTGTTTGGAGATGGACTTAAAACCTTTCCCAGATTGATGATTAGCTGCAGTGCTTCTCTGTCTGTCTGATGTTCCGTAATGTAGATACATAGAGTGCTCCAGAACAATGAACATAGATACCAAATGTTCTGCTTTCATAAAGGTTGTCACACCTCTTGATGATTAACCAGTTTCTGGCATTTCTTTGGAAGCATTTGCCTTCTCATTAATCTCATTGCTCAATAATGATTCTGCAGATGTGATACCAATAATCATTTTGTTGGCTCTGTTACATAAAATTGAAATAGGGTGTATTCTCTCTCTCCAGGAGGTTCTGTTTCAATGTGTGTGTGTCTTTAGATACAAATAGATATATACAGTATATACACTGCATATATGCCCTGAGATGGATTGTACCCCGCTTTGTGCCCTAAGTCTCCTGTGATAGGCTCCAGGCCCTCCGCGACCCGGAATGCAGGTTTAAATGGCACAGACAATGAGTGAGTGAGTGAGTGAGTGAGTTATATATATATATATATGATCTATCTGTATTTGTGACTGCCATGATATTATCTGAATATTTTGCGCAGTTTTGTTATTTTGTTTCTTATCTTATCAATAAACCACTATTTCGTAAGTCAGTACTCCAAACGGACTCGAGGAAGAAAAGGCCCTTGTTGTTTTGACACAGCTGTAACAAGTGAAGGAGGAAAAGGCAGCACTGTTCTGGTTTTTCTGGTTGAGCTGTGGGTGTTAACGGGTATAAGAAATTACATGTGTGTTATGATGTTAAAAAAAAATAAAGAGTTAAGAGGTTTAAACTGTCAAACTGGAGTTTCAGGAGTGAGTTGTGTATTGCGTGCAAACTCTGTTTAGTTCATAGCAATGGAAAACTTCATAACTCTATTGTTTACAACTGCATAGTAACGATCAGTGAAAGTATACAGAACAGCATCAGTACAGGAGCAGGGAAAAAATAAAATACTGAATTGAAACTGAAGCTTCAGAATGTATCAGATAGTCTTCCTGTTTTTTTTCTTCCCTTTTAGATCCAGATTGGTGTAGGTGAAATCTGCCCCTGTTTGGCTCGAAGCCCATCCACTCATACAGAGCCCAGCAGAACTTGGACCTGCACTCCACAACATTTCTGAACTAAAGGAGTTTTCTGAGCCAGGTTGCTTAGCAACTAGTCTGTACAGTATGAGCCCCTGCAGTTCCCTCCTGAGTGTGTGTTTTGCCTGTCTCAGCACGGCAGCCCTGAATCCTGTTCCATGGCTCAGCCAGAGCCTTAAAAACCAAATGAGAAGGTGATACCCGAGGTGCAGCTGTGCCGGTGACATTTGCAGCTTTATGTGGGAGGCCTCGCTGCTGCAGGAACTCATCACCGCATTGTAACTTTAAACAATGGCCCAGGAAAGCGGGGATGGACAAAACACTCGCCGAGGTGTCTGACACAAGCAAGAGTGTGTGCCCGAGCTATTAGATTTTACACACAAAAATCTGTGATTATTTATCTCGCTTCCCGGATTTACAGAGAATGTGAAACGACCTAAAGCTGACTGCAAAAACAAATGTTGGCACAGGAACAGACCAAACTTTTAGCACTTCAATGTGTCTGTATATATATAGTGCACGCAATTTCTGTCAGAGGTCATGCATGAGAGCCCATAAAAACAGCATTCCATCTTTTTCATTTGGTATTTTTAGTTTAGTTTTTGTTTAGTTGTGAAGGTCTTTCACGCTGGTGTGACGCACATACAGCATGCTACTTAATCCTAGCACTTCACAGCACTCCACACTCTAACCAAAGAGTGATTTCTCTGATTGCATGATAGCTTTTTTTTTGTTTGTTTTTATTGATCTTAATGAATTGTGTGGCTGAGGTAGTTGAGGATGCTGATCTAAGGGTTAGGGGTTTGAGGCTCACCACAACTGTGTTGCTTGTACAAAGTCACTCTGCCGTTGCCAGATCCAAATGAGAAAGGAGGTCTACTGCTGTAGATGTGCTCAACGACACACAAGGAAGAAAAATAAATAAATAAATCATGTTAATTAACATGCATGGAAGACTAATGAATAACTTTTCAGAATCAGGAACACACTGTTCTGTCTTACCGTACCTGCTAGCACAACATGCAATCACTTCACTTTCACTAAACTCAAACAATATGATTTACATAACCTGTACGGATGGGAACATCGAATCTCAACACCAAAAAATTGCCCAACAACGTGCGAGTTTTTTGTTGGATCCGGTGCTAGAAGAAGATAATGATCATAAACATCATTTTGGAATTTTCCTTCAGGATCAATAAAGTCTGACTGGTCTAGACTAGCTGGTCATGCACTGTTACATTACCAGAAACCAGTTTGGTTTCCAGGCAACCATCACATGAGATTGGGCAGCACAGCGGAGATTTCCCCTGCCTAGTAGGCTAACTAATGTATTTGTGTTTTCCCCCCACAGGGAGGTTACAAGCCTGAGTTGCAAACAAGTTGGTTTGACAACTGGCTCTCAAACAGCAGCTGGTGAATGAGACACGGGTTAAATAAAATGAGGACGAAAGAGAAAGACAAACTGAAACAGCACAGCTCACTCCAGCCATGACCTTGTTTTGACACTTTGCCAGCTCGATCCCCACGCAGATCAAATTTTGCAATCCTTTGTTGCATGCAAATTTACCTGAATTCCTGCCAGAAAAGTACTGCACACGCCCTCGCTCCAAGCGACAAGGCTGACTGACAACTGTCACAGCACAAGAATGATATTTTGAATGAGACGGCTGTGCTAAATAAAAATCTGTTATCCTGAGTCACAACACTACAGGTACTACAGGTACTAATTAACCTTCCCTCTTTCATTCGGGGTAACCCTTACACTTATGATGCATGCTAATCCTAAATCTTTCACACAAGCACACTCTGTGTTGTAATTACTATCAGATGCACCATGGATTCCGTGACGTGGGCCATCGGAGACGCTCGTAACGGCACAGTCTCTTCCAGCTCGTTCCCACAGGACGGTGAGAGTGTGGCGCAGTGTGGTGCTGTAATGTGGTGTATAGCTGCTGCTCTTACATAATCCTCCTAGCTCGACGCCAGAAACGAGCGCTGATTCAAGAGCGGGGTGTGTCCGAGTAATCCTAACGTACGCAAGAGTGAGTTCACTACGTCACCATTGGCTTTAAATCATAAATTCATAAAAAGGTTTTTAAGACGTGTACCCAGGATTATGTTTTATTCCCACATCCACAGCACACATTAGCATGCTGAAGACAAACCTGTTACACAAAGGGGACGATGAACGTCTGTTAAGGAAGACGTATTAAGACAGAGAGAGAGTGTGTGTGTGTGTGTGTGTGTGTGTGTGTCTCTCCCTGAAGCAATTAGGGAGTAAACAAAAGTGATACAGCATGACTATGAAACACTAAACAGGCAGAACAAGCTATTCCACCTTAATTTCCTTAAACATACTAGATTGTGACTTGAACTTCAACCCTCTTAAGAGTTGACAACAAAATATGTATCACACAAGAAACAAATAACAGTACATGATTTGATTTAACCTGCCAGTGATAACATGGAAATACTGCTTATTAATTATAATAACAAATCTTATTGTTAACATTTTTTTTTGTTTGTTTTTCTCTCATATGAGCCAACGTAGAATCATTCGAGGTGTCAGCATTGTGATTGAGAGGAAAATGTAAATATACACTTCACATTACACACCCTTTAGCTCATGTTAATTGTCTTATCAGCTCTGAAGCACAGTATTCTCTCTGGAGTCATGTTCATTTCCATATTTAGCCTGTGTAGTTGAGGGCAGGCCTGTCTCGACACACACGGCTCTGGGTGACTGAGTGTTTCCCACAGAGAGAGAGAGAGAGAGAGAGAGAGAGAGAGAGAGAGAGAGAGAGAGAGAGAGAGAGAGAGAGCGAGCAGGTCAGAACTATACACACTGACTATAATTTCTTTCAGTCTTGTCTGGGCACAACTTGAAACTGCTTCTACATGCAGATCCAGACACAGCCTACACACTCTTGCCTACTACTGATATGGCATACAACCATTTTCTATAAGCGCCTGAAATATAGGTTTTTATTACAAGTTCTCAAGATATGATGTATGATTTGCACTTACTCACTCGCTCACTCATCTTCTATACCGCTTAATCCTGTATTCAGGGTCGCGGGAGGCCTGGAGCCTATCCCAGGAGACTTAGGGCACAAGGTGGGGTACACCCTGGACAGGGTGCCAATCCAACGCAGGGCACACTGGAATACACACACTCATTCACACACTATGGCCAATTTGGTAATGCCAGCTAACCTATCCTACATGTCTTTGGACTGTGGGAGGAAGCCAGAGGAAACCCACCAAGTACGGGGAGAACATGCAAAGTCCATGCACACAGAGACGGGAATCAAACCTGGAACGTGGAGGTGCAAGGCGACAGTGCTGATTTGCACTTAAACAGTGTCAAAATCCAACTTCTTGCAATTTTGTTGCAAAAAAAAAAAGTTTAGACATATTTCATTACTTTCACAAATGTTTAATAAAATAAATAATATAATATAAAAGAGTTTGATATGAACCCATTATTTAACACCCAGTGTAAATGGATAAGATTGGAAAGGGGCAAAGATCTGATAAAGGCTCACTCTGGAAGGTATTGTCTAGCAATGTTAGCTGCAGGACTAACAACTATTAACCCACAATATTTAAAAACACTTGGGCTTCTGTTATTTCATATTGATATCATGTTAAAAGTCCACTGTTCTTAAAGTGCCTCATTTCCTTTGGCACTGGCTTACTAGAGATTCCCTCCACTGTATCAAAGCATGAGCCGTCAGCAAATTGTTCTTCAAACCTGTAAAGCAGATATTAAAAACAGTCAAAGATGATTTCACAATAGTTCACTCACAGTTAAGGCTGAGAACAGTGTGTGTAAATGTTTCGGGAACATCTAGTTAGATCTCTTGCAATACTAATCAGAAACAAATTGTGGCTAAATCTCTGTAATTACTTTTTTTTTTCCCTCTTCGTTTTCATTTTCTTTAATGTGGCTTAGTTTCTACTCCCTTTGGTTTGAATTAAGACCACGTTCAAGATACAGTCATGTCCTGGCATGCTAGATGTAATCTCAGACTTCTTTCTCACTACTAATGCTAAAACTGGGGGATGTCAAACAAACATCACATGTGGTGCCTCAGAGGGAGCAAAGTGTACGCGCACATCTGTTCTCGTCATAGCATTGCAAAGAAAAGAGGAGCAATTTGTGAGATAAGGAGATGTGAGATTTAGGGGACAAGGAAAGGGTTTTGTGAAGGTGATAGGAGGGAAAAAAAGGAGATTTGTGGAAAGAGAGGAGTAATTGATGGTGGATTTCATTTAAAGAGAAGAAAGACACAAACACACATGGTAAAGGGAAGAGAAAAGTTCTTCTAGAGAAAGAGGGGGTGGTGGAAAATGAAAGAGAGAAATAGAAAAAGATGGATCAGCATAGCTAATCTCAGCTGCACCCTGAACCTATGGCCTTGATGTTCCCCCTCTTAGTGGTACTGCAATCTGTGCACTTCCACAGAAATAGCAGAACTGCTCCTCTCTCTCTCTCTCTCTCTCTCGCTCTTTCTGATTAGAGGAAAAGAGCGACCTCATACCTTTACGCAATAAATACATTTCCAGGAACAAATTCATTTGATTAGCTGTAATAAACACTCGAGAACAGTATTCATTATCCTGTAAAGACATCATACTGTAAGAATGTTTAGTTTTAATCAATTTTAAATAAACAGAATCTAATTTGTCATTACAGCATGGATCGAATTGACCTTTCCCTCTTCAGAAAGATGGCTCGTAATTGGGTATTTTCAAGAGAGTCATAAGCTCACCTCGTCACGCTTAACTGGAAGGTCTTAAGTCTTTCTGAATCTCCTGCGACATCAGACGGGAACGGCACCAACACTTTACTGTGGAATGTCTTATTAGTGTCTTTTTTTATATAGTGATTAGTAAAGCATTTGACTCTGACCCAGCAATGATGTTGAGTTTTGAAGAATTCTCAATTTATCTTACAAAACCAGGACTCTACATCTCCTCCCGAAACAAGCATCATTTACAACAAAATGCTTTTGCTCTTAAAGTGCATCTCAGGAGTTAATACTATCATTCTCCAAAAAAAATAAACAATAAAAAAAAAAAGCTATACAAACTGAAGTCGTAATGTTAGTGGCTTTCAGTGTTCAGTGGTGCATTAAATGCAGTTCGTTAAGACAACAGTGTGGTCAGTGGTGACATAAATAGCAGACAATCTTAATAGAAAATATTGACATTTAGTGCAGTTCTGTAGTATTGCTTGAAAGCAGCCACATGAAAATGAAACGCTTTTTTTTTCTGAAATTGTTAAGACTCCAGCCAACAGTTCCTGTAACCAATGAAAAAAGAAATTAATTCATAACCCCGCATTGTTCCTGTCCGGATCTTTTCCCTCTATATTTCCGGAAGAATTAATGTTTTCACCCCACATGCAGACTTCTGTGCTGAATAGCTGCTGTTCCTCACCACCTCCCATCTCACACTCCCAGTGGAGCACAGTGCTATTATTATAGCAACAATCTTCTGAGGTAGATTACGCGTTCTGTGTTTGTGTCTCTACTTTTGTTCTGTTCTTGTTTTTCATGTTCTGTGAATCTCAAACTAAGAGAGAGGACTGAAAAACCAACAACAGGAGAACATGAAACAGAATCTTTTATAATCTTTTTTCAGCCAGCCTATTATCCTTTTCAGTTTGTATGTCACATAGGCTGCAGCTGAAACAAAATCCTTTCTGACCTTTAAGAAGGTACCATATTGTTTCCGAAGTGTTATACTGAGCTCTCGTCAGGTTTGCTACACAACTGTGTGTGCTTCCTTTTCTCCAGGATCTCGTTGAGCTCCTCTGTGAAAGAGTAATACAGTGGAGATGAGGGGTCTCCATCTGTCTGCCTGAGTAACACGTAACTATTGCCGTTCATTTTGCGCAAGACATTGGGCAGCGTGCCCGAGAACCCGTTGGTGTAGTCCAGCTCATAGCTTGCTGGAGGTAGTGGAGGTGCTGGAGGAAGCTCTTTATTAGAAACCTGGGCTTCTCCAGGAACAATCTGTAGCAGTCCATCATGTGTGTTTGTTTTCCCGTTACAGTGGCTGGAGATAGTCTTCAGCTCCATGCGGTCATTCCTCTTCCTCGTCTTGTCTGCTTGGGCTGCTGTCCGAAGAGAGTACCTCCCCCGTTTGCTCTGCACACAGAAACCTATATAGAGAAGCACTACAGTCAGGACCAGGCACAGTCCACCAAGGATGGTGATCAGAGAGATATACATGGCCTCCATGTTCTTCGTGGACTGGAACTGCGGCGGATTGTGCAGGCCCGAGTCTGGGTCACTGCTGTTGGATTTCTGGGGATGGAGGGTCGACAGGGGTGATTGGTATACATTCAAAGAGTAGCCGACTACATGGATGCGAACCCCATTTTCCAGGGCAAAGCAGCTGTAGTTGCCACTCTGCTCTGGTCTTGCCTTAATCACCAGCAAGCCATCAGTACCAACGCGATAGCCTGAGTTCAGCCCGTAGCCCTGAAGCTGCTGCTTGTTCCTCGTCCACTGTGGGGATGCGAGATTAGAGCTGAGCTCACACTGCAGAAGCACGTCATCCCCTTCCAACACTGAACGAATACGATGGCTGACCAGGTCTGAAAATGAAATCGTGGCAGTCAGTTTTTTGTTATTTCTTAACATTTATTCTTAAGGATGATGAATTGAGTACTTCAGAATTGCTTAACAATTGTGAAAATTAGCACCACAACATGTCACTTATTTGCAGGAGTATTAGAATGCTAGCTATGTTGGCAACAGCAAAACAATTATGGCACAGAAGCTTATTGTTGAACTATTTGACTGTGAAGTACTAATAATGAACTAAATTAGTATCCATCTTGAGATAAAAATCTATTATAAATTGCAATCCAGACCTGAATATCAAACAAAAATTGCACAGGGTGTTTAAAACGTGTTCAGCCGATGACGTTATCCTGAGCAAAAGACAAAGTGCTTTGTAGTCTCTATTAAACATATATTTATGGTCTGGGTCTAATCCCATCAAGCCAAATACCTTTATCACCTGATGCTAAAAATTAAGCGGTTTAAAATCATGCACTTTAGGTAATAAATGCTCTTCATGTTACACTAATTATTTCAGATATGGTAAATCACTATTCATACCATCTGCTGCAGATTGTACACAGCCTTCTTTCCCATTAAGGATGTCTTGAGTCAGATTGGATCTGTGCATAATTTAAAAAAAAAAAAGAAAAAAGATGACCTCATTAGTTCTAGTTAAATCCACTCAGAACTCATTCCTACATGTGAAATACCCAAACTTGTTTCCAATGCATGGGAGTGTACAATAGTTACAAGGGGCATTCAAGTCAAACCGGCTTTGATTTTGCAGAATAACAGAACATCTAGCTTTATTTCTCTATATAATTTCTTCTATACTAATGCACTTATCCTAGCACTTATTTCACTAGTGCTTGGATACCATCAAGGTAGAAAGTTCCTTCAGTACTGCTTCATGTCTGAAACACAGGCCTCCCAGGAACTCCTTTAATGGCCCTAAAATGTGGAAATGGCTTGGAGTGAGTTCAGGACTGTACAGGGATGTGGTAATATCTCCGGCTGAGTTCCTGTCATGTGCAAGTGGTGTTTGTGAATGGGTGACAGCTGCATCTCTTCTACAATTGGCGACAAGTTTGCATCATTTTACTTCACTCATAACCATACTGTGTCTTCGGCAAATTTCAATCAGTTTTAAGCCGACTTTCACAAGATATTTCATCACAAGTCCCGGTTTGACCTGAAGACCCCTCATAATATTAATTATATTGAAGGCATACTAAAGAGACATGGCCCATGGACTCAGGAAGGAAAATGTGTAAACAAACACCATAAAGCACTCAAAAACCAAAAGCTTGACCAGTACCTGTCTACATGTGAGGTGATCTCCACACATTCAGCCCCGTCCCAAGCACAGAAAGGGTCTCGTGCTAACAGGCAATCAAAGCAGGACGCATATTTGTGACATGTGGACAACGGCAACTGCACAACACCGGAGGGTGAGCCCACATACACACTCATCTAAAAGTGAAATGACAACCAGACACAACATCAATATAGAGAATCAAATTTTAAATTAGTTACAATTGTTCTGTTGAAGAAGAAATGTGTCCATTTACTAACCTGTTTTTGAGAGATGACTATACTATCTACAGGCTGTGGATCCTTAAACAGCTGCAGCTCTTCAATAATTTGGAGCTGACCTTTAACTTCTACTGCTCTCTGAAGCCAACCTTCATCTGCAGCATGCAAAACGTCCATCATTATCAATGCTACAGGATACCACCATCGTATGCCTATATACAACTACACACAGACCCTTCCCATGATTCAGGAATGCAACATGAGCAATTTCTAAATTATCAGTCTGAAGTAATGAAGAGTGGAAGAGTGTTCTCGTGTTTTCATTTATGCAGGGTTAAGGCTGTTTAAATTAAAACCTGTTTAACACCTGTGTGATTCATTCAGGCAAGTAAGAACACAACAATGAAACTCACATGCAAACCAAAACAACCAGTCTTGGAGTTTAGAGAGGAAGATATTCGATCCTAAATCAGGCCATGTGTGGGAAGTGAAACAAACATGGTGTGTGCTTTGGGATATGGGTGACATTTTTAGTAAATGCAAGCTGCGCAATTGATTTGCAAGATGTAAACATAGCCAAAGAACAATGCTGTACTGTTCTGGATATTTCAACTGACAAACAAGAGGAGAAACTAAATATAGAATGCGATCAACAATGTTTGGTAGTGATATCATTTAAATGTTTATATATACAGTATATCCAGTCACTTGGTGTTGGATGTGTGTTGTACTGTATATGCTCACATGATTTTGTATCATCCTTAGTGAATTCTACACACTTGGTGAATGTTTAAAATTTACCTTTATCTAATGTCTCATGGACAAAACCAAATGAATTTTTTTTCTCTCATTTGGACTGGACAAAACAAAAGTTATGGAAGCACCATAAAACACACCTGTCCCAATAAAGAGCATGTGGTATGTCTGGCCATCTAAAGCAGGAACTTTGTGCACAACTATTTTAGTGTAGTCTACAGTCCTCCGGAACAGCAGGGGGCGTTGTCCTAGAGGGAGAATCTGTCGAGACATTAGTGGATGACGGCGTACAAAATGCAGCACTTCGTCTGGCAGGTCAGTGGAAGAGTTGATGCGTTTTTCTCGGAGTCGATCCGTGATACACTAAGGAGCAAAGGTAGGTTGGGTTTGAGTCAAACTGCAAACATATTACATCATGCACCACATACTGCATTTTCCGCGGCCTACAAACAGGACAGAGTTAAACCCACACACGTGTTCTGTCTATGCTGTTATACCATACACCATTATTAGCCTCTAAAAAAGGCAACATCATGTCAATATGTAAATGTTTAGACTGTAATCAACAAGCTTAAAGCACCAAATTAAGGCAGTGAACACAAGTGTGTACAGAAGCTAAACAGCTATTGAATATGACCTACGAAATGTCATATCTGCAAAAGGCACTAATTATAAACGTCTTGGAATCTTGACATTTCTTTTATTCTTGATCCTAATCTCCATGGCAATGAGCTATTATGCTGTAAGCATCTCATCTTGAGGCTTCTCTTCATGCTCACTTTGCTCTCTTTAATCTAATTGCAACTCTCTGTCCACGCTACATCTGTCATGTAGGAGCACAAAGCGAGCAGGTGGAGCCAGATGGATCAAGATAGGCAGGCAAGAGTAAGAGGAGACTGCAGAGCTGCAGAACTTACCGAGCCAGGTCTCGGATCAGGGACCTTCCCCGTGTACTCAGTCACTTTGGTGCCAGAGTCCTCTGGGTTTTCCATGTAGGGTCCTTCAAAAACCTGCTGGACATCTTTGATCGAGTAGCGGCAGATGGCCGAAGCTTTGACGTTTTTCCTGCAAAACCAGAACCGTGTTTAACATGACCTCATAGCAGCAGTAATACAACAGATTTAAAGCAGGAAAATCAAGCAAGAACTCAGACAAATGCTTGAAAATATGAATGAGTATATTAATGAATATGTTCTATTATTATCTAAATGTTTCTAGGCAACACAGGCTAGGAGGCAAAAGTTTGGAATCACTCTGCAGGCCTGATTTTTACAGTTTTGAAGTGGGTGGGCTTGCTTCTGCAGCTAAAGAGACTTTCTGCCTCTGAGCCTCAGCTGATCTCTTTGTTTCTCAAGGTCTTGGTATGTTGGCACAGAGGCTCCATAAGCCAGTGTTGTCATGGCAACATGAAAATAGATTACATATGTATAAAAAGATGTCAAAGAGATATAAAGGAAGGTAGAGGGACATGGGTGAGAGAGGGACAGAGACAAAACTCATCAAGGGCTGCAGTACTTTCGACTGACAAGGGAGAAGAAAGGGGAGAGGGGTAGGGTGAAATGAGTGTTATATTACCAGTGACTGAATAAGAGGGAAAAAAGGGAACATTAGGTGAGGAGTAGAGTCAAGTTTCATGAGTTGCAGCTTTTTTCAGTAAACCAAGCACTATTCCACTAGGATTGATTGGATTATGGTGGCTATTTTGTTTGGAAACTACATACTTTGTACAAAGTGAATGCAAATTTAAGTAAACGGGGCTAAATGAACCAAATGACCTTAAAAAGAAGTAGTACATAAGTAGTCCCTGCCAATCGAGAATTTGTGTAAGGTTCTACTGGGTGCTCATATGGCCAGATCTCGTCACAGTAGCGCAGCGTTAGCCTTCTCAAACACATGCTGAAATCTGATTGGCCAATAGTGACCTTGTCTTCCTCAGCAAATCAACTAGAGCTCACAAAGATTACATAATCAATAATACACGTATACAAACTTTCTGGTCAAGTTCATGGAATGTGGCCACCAAAAACAATTTGACCCTAACTTGAAGGACGCTGCAAGCAGCTCATTATCGGACCATGCTTAAAGTAATCCGCCCTCCCTTTATTTAACCTTTCTGAGTCACCTGGCATCAAGCATTTCTCTGTCCGTTTCTCCGTCCTTCATTTATTCATCAGCTTGCGGTTCACATGTCAAATCTCACACCAGGCTGCCAGCTCATCAAAACTGCTCTTTCCTCAAGATATAAATGAACAGGATGCGCATTACAGAAAGTAATGTTTTTCCACTTTGACACAATATTTATTTTAAACTTGTACTTTTTTGTTAAACAAAGGAAGAGAAGAACAGAGCTTTAGATATTCTCTATGGTGCACCCAGAAATCTCTTCAGACTGACTGACCTGCTTTATGAATAAAAGATAACAGACTTCTGGCAGCCAGAAAACCTGTCAGCCATTCTTCCTGGGATTATGCTGCTGGAGAGAGCTTGTGAGAGCTTGTTTTCAGACACATCAAGCATGAGGGGAATGGCCAAATGGGCATATGCGCTCATGAACAAACTGGCACCTTACTACATTCACATATGCTCACTCATCACTGAAATGATCCTCAGCAGTACATGTCACAGCCTTCATTCAGAAACCATTCTCATCAAAACCAAGCAACCTCTGGATCAGAGTTTCTTTATAACTGCTGAAATGTGTCATGTGTGAGCTACTCGCCCAAAAACCCAGCTGCCTGCTTGATTCGATCAAGGGTTCACACTGAAATCAGTGAGGGGAAATCAGTTTTTCTCCCCAGCGGAAAGCAATCGAGTCTCCATGAATCAGACAATGAGGACTGGATTAATTTTTATTTCACTATAATAAAAAAGACAGTAAATGAAATCACACTGTACAGACTTATTGTGCTTACCATTCCAAGCCAAAGATGCCATACAGCATAGTGTCTTCTGTCCTGGGGCCCTCCAGCACAAACATACTACGTAAAACATTGAAGTGGAACTCATAGTCAGGCAGCGAACAGACCAGCCGAGCCTTTAGGAAGGATGTCCACTTCTTCTGCAGGGTCAGGAGACCTCCTCTGTCGCTCTGCGGGAGAAAAGAATGAGAGAAGAAAAAAAAAACAGTCTGATAGCATGCACTTACTAATGGATGATATTCACACTACTCAGAACAACACATTTGAAAAGGCTTATAATTAATAGTAATATAAATAATAAATACATTCTAGGAATTGGGTTCTGTTTAAATTAACCACTAAATATTTTATATGCTGTTACTTTACTGCTCAAAAAAAGTGTACAGCTAATTAAATATTAATAAAGGAAATATGCTGCTCAAACTAAATTAAAGGAACACTTAGTCCGGTTTGACTTGAAGCATACATACACACATGAGGGACCTTCAAGTCCAACTGGGGCCAATGGTTCCTATAATTTTTTTAACAGGATATTTCCTTTACTATGACTAACTATCCGAGCATTAAAGGTAATCGTGATATTACTTTACTTTTATGTATTTTTATTATTAGACATAGAAAACAGTTAATGATAAATCTATTATAGAAAACTAAAGCAAAGGTCAAATGCACAGTACACCCAAGTCAAGCATGAATCACTTATTTTGCTCTTAGCAGTATGACTTAATTCTGCTGCAAGTTGGATCGTGGAAGAGTAAAGCAGGTTGGACGGGGTGGGAACATATACTGTATATGCTGTGGATTGTATTTAGCAATTTTCATTTACACCCTGATTCCCTAGAGTAAAACAGTTCTTACTGGACACTAAACCAAATGCCTCTGCATGCATTTTTCTCCCTGCTGGGCACCTCCCCTGAGCCAGTGTGTTTAAAACAGGCCCTGCACTTTAAACTAAACTGAAATACACTAACCCAAAGACCCTCTACTATATCCATCAAAATAATATTTTGATGTAAAAATTGTTTTTTACACAAGCAGAAAATCACATATGTGCAGTTAAATGTTTAATGCTGGAAAAAAAAACTGTAAGTATACTTGGGAAACAGTACACACTTATCCTCATTACGAATTAATAAGGAGAATTAAAAAATGAACACATTTCTCAATGTATTCAGATGGTTGTAATAGACTAATTTTGGCATGTGAAGACACTTAGTGCGGTGCATTTTGCTGCTAGCGGGAAGATAATGAAGGATAATCTTCTCATTAAAGTGATCCTGCTGTGTGAACTGGCAAAGAGGGATCACGAGTCTCCCACAGTCCACACAGCTCAATATACAGTACATGGTGCATTATTTAAAAAAACACAACTTTTCAGTTTTAAGAGCTATATGCACAGAGCAGCAATAGCATTACAGCACAAAAACTTTAAGCACGATATCGTATAGGTTCCAGAGTGGCTGTGTCCCCTTATGGGATGACTCTTTAAGACCTCCATGGTATACTGTGGTGTCTGGCCTCAGGATGTTAGTGGCAGACGCTTTGGAGGCTGCGGGTAGCAGGGTAGGGCCTTTCTGGATCTGACTTGTTTGTTATTGGTTATAATGGCTGATCGGTACATGTCTTAATTCAGTGTAATTCACAGGTCAATGGCAAAAAGGCATATGACGATGCAAAAGTTTCAACACCAAGTTTCCCTCAAATTTTAGATGATGTGTTTCAATTTTATGATGAGTCAATCGCAGCAATATTTTATAGCAGGTTGACGGGATTTGCAGTTCACTGTAGAGTCAGCTTTGCGAATGCAGTAAAAAAAAAAAAAAAAAACTAGGGAAGTGCATCCTGACCTTGCACACAGTGCCAAACTTCTAATGAAAACCATGGAAGAACATCCAGGCTGAGTAAACATAGTCATGCTTTAATAAGCTTGGCCTGGGTGAGGAAAATGTAATACTTTATATCACATTGACTTCTGAGAATGGAGAGCAACAGTGTGATGGATGAATGAATGCTTATAAAGAAAAAAGAATTGTAAAGCTGACTATCAGTGAGGGAGAGCAAAGAGCTTACAGTAATCTGAGACTGGCACTTTGAGTGGAGTAAGTGGGGGGAAAGCAGCATGTGTGAGAGTGAGTCTTGGCAACTACACCAACTTCACTGATGTGAAAACTCTATTAAGGCTCGTGTTAAGCTGCAAAGAAAAGGGAACTAAAGAGGCTTCAGCTTTCTGCTGTGAAGAAAATGGTCACACACACACACACACACACACACACACACACACACACACACACACACACACACACACACACACACACACACACACACACACACACACACACACACACACACACACACACACACACACACACACACACACGCTTGGAAGCACCTTCTCATACAATGTTCATTTTTCAACATTTTATGTTAATTCTGAAGACACAATTTTTGTCGTTAATGAAAAATGTGTTCAGTAACCCAGGATATGTTTAATATTTTTAATTCTTCAAAGTGGCCACCTTTTGCTTAGATGACAGCTCTGCACACTCTTGGCATTCTCATGAGGTATTCATCTGGAATGGTTTCTCAACAATTATGAAGGAGTTCCGAGAGATGTTGTATCAAACCATCTCAATTTAATTTAGATCAGGTGAATGTGGAGGTCAGGCCATCTTCAGCCGCCATCCCTCTCCTTCTTGGACAAATAGTTCTTGCATAACTTAGAGTTGTGTTTGGGGTCATTGTCCTGTTGAAAAACAAATGATGTTTCCACTAAGAGCAAACCAGATGGGATGGCATGTCGTAGCCATTCTGATTAAGTGTGTCCTCAATTTGGTTCAAGTCACCAACAGTGTCACAAGCAAAGAACCCTACAACATCAAAACTCCTCCATGCTTCACAGTGGGAATCACCCCCTCAGAAACTGTCTCTTTACCCTCTCTACGTTTAACAAAGACATAGCAGTTAGAACCAAAATTCTTTTTTAGAAAAAGTTTGGACTCAGACCAATGAACAGTTACCCACTGATCTAATGTCCATCCATTGTGTTTAATGGCTGAAGCAAGGCTCTACTCCTTGTTGTTCTTCCGAAGTAATGAGTCCTTTGATCATGAAGACACACACAGTCTCATGTTGAAACATGTTTGCTGCTTGAACTCCGAGAAGCATTCATGTGGGGTTTAAGCTGAGGTGCTGTTTCTGAGGCTGTTTATATCACGGTTTCTGAGGCTGGTCATTCCTATAAACTTATCCTCTGCAGCAGAGGCTTTCCTCTTGGCTTTCCTTTCCTGGGACGGTCCTCCTGAGAGCCTGTTTCATTTCAGTGTTTGATGGTTTTAACAACCGAATTTGGGACACAAGTTCTTGAGATTTTTTGTATTGAATGACATTCATTTCTTGAAGTAATGATGGACTTAAGTGTTTCTTACCATAATATGGTCAACTGGTGTAGTACATTAAGAAGACAAGAAATGTCACAAATTAATCCTCGACAAGGCAGACCTGTGAACTGAAAACCATTCCAGGTGACTAGCTAGTGAATCTGATGAGAGAATGCAATGAGTGTGCCAAGCTGCCATTTGGACAATCTAAAATATAAAACATATTCTGGGTTGTTTAACACTTCTCCATATGTGTTCTTTCATAGCTTGGTTGTCATTAATATAATGTATTGAAAAGAATAAAAATAAAGAAAAAACACTGAAGAAGATGTGTTCAAACTTTTGACTGATTGTGTGTGTATGTATGTTTGTGTGCATGCTACTCTTACTCCCAAATCTGTCCACGTTAAAATGCACAAAATATAATAGAAACAGTCCAATTTAAATTTACATGTTAGCATAAAACCCAGATTTGCTTTAAACAACTTTTATTTAAATAATAAATAGTAAATATCAAACTATGTTTTTCTGTTTTTAAATAAATTCACAGCTCTTGTATTTTTTTTTTTTTCATTCTTAAAAACAACAGTCTGTCTATAAAACACTCCACTGCATCACTGCTGCATACATTTCTGCACAACTACCTCGGTGGGCATTTACATGCTTTCCACAGATCATGCATTAATCAGTTTTACATGGAGTAAACCTAGGGGTGAATCTCAAATACAAATGCAAGTAAATTATTGATACCACTGATACTGACAATATTCCAACATAATTAAAAAGGGAATGGAAAAGAGATTTAAAAAATAAATAAATACACCAGTTGTATGTGTGCTGAAAAGAGAATTCCAGGGCCTCATTAATCAATCATGTCTATGCTTTTTTGTGTGCACATTTCTATACAATGAATGGAATTCATCATGTTTTGCTTATGCATAAGGATATGCGTATATTTTTGCACACTCCTGTGTATGCGAAAACCACTAGACGTAGAAAAGTCTAACAGCACATAAAGTGACTAAACATAGCTTTTATATCACATACCATCAGTCAGATCAACATAACTGAAAGTAATTACTGTTTTTCCGAGTTCACAAGATGCAGACAGATGACACAGACTGAATGTAAAATAAAAGTGTATAAAAGGAAACAGGCAGCACCGTGAGCAAGCTACTGTGCTTATTTTAAGGGAAGCTGCTTACCATATATGGCAATTTAAGGGCATTTCTTTATAGAAATGAGCACAGTCATGCACAAGCACATTGTTTTACAGTTTGTGGGATTTTTCAATAGCCAATGCATACACCTATGTGTTAATTGACTTAGTATTAAAATTATTATTTTTGTCACCATATAAAGATGCGTTTAAAAGTATTGTTTTCTGATTTTATTGTACACCTTTGACATGGTAGAGCAGTAGGGAGAGGGCAGAGTAGGAATGTGTGTTGAGAACAGGACTTTGTCATGTTATACCTTGCACACACGGGCCACTCGTGCCACCCTGCTGTAGCTGGAGTACAGACTGTGTTCCTGACTTTTCTCCGTGAAGAAGAAATAGATTTTATCATCGTCCCCGACAGAGCTATTCGCACTTTCCTTCACCAGTGCCGACTCCACAAAATCAGCCTCTGCACAGGATCAAACATTTCTCCGTTAATATGATGTGTGTTCAGTATGGAGAAAAAAGACCTTAATCCTCACTGGGAAAATTAAATGGAAAACAGTTATGAACATCACTATGCAAATCCATGGAAAGCCGTTAAACTGGAAAGTATCGGTCTATAAATACACTGTTAAGAACTGTGGAGCAGATGTATTTTCCATATGCTGTAATGCACTGACCATACAGCCAGCGAGTTGGGGCTTCCTCTGTTCTCAGCGTGGGGATTGGAGAGTTTCTACGAATGTCTGCAGAACTCCAAAACTCATACTGAGAAGCTGTGTACATTTGGCCATCTGAGAAAAAGAATATATGATTCTGATGATTTAAGAAAGGTTTATGACACACTGGTGTTTATGTACTTGTATGTTGTTAGAAGCATATTATTATTTTTATTATTATTATTATTATTATTATTATTATTATTATACAGTTATGTAATATTATTTACCAGTATTATGTAATTCTATAAAAATCAAAATGTGCTCACACTAGTCAATTTACACACATCTGCATGCTACTTTGTGTTAAGTAAAATTAATTTTATATTTATATTTAAATATAAATATTTATTTATTATTCTTTATTTCCAGTACAGTTGAATCAGATCTAAGTGAAGTAAAGTAAAGAAAATTTGTACAATCATGAACGTCCTACGATATGGATTAAACTAACAGGCAATCTTTTTCATTAGCAGCTTTACTACTAATAGCTAGTTTCCATACAACATAAAATTACTTGTTCCTTTTGCTGTAGTTGCAGTTTCACCTCCCAACCTCAACATAGTGATATGCTAAGTCTTTACAGAGTTAAAAAATGATCCTGATTTTTTCCCTTACCAATAAGCAGGCCAGTGTAGCCTTTAGCAGGGTCATATGGACACCTTTCTCGACCCTCCTCAAACACAGAAGACATTTTAAACTCCCTACTATCCTGCAAAGACACAAGAGAATACAGAAACATCAAATTATCTATAAAAAGGTACGAACACAAAACATGAAACAAATAATATCAAAGCTAAGATGCTTCAATTAACTCCTTCAATATGCTACTCACAATATATGCACACAGTGGGCTAAATGCATGCGTTCCACAAGTATATAAGTGGGTGCTGTTGAATCTCTGTAGGAATCGGATGTGGTTAAAACATTCAGTCTGCAACAAAGGATAAAGTTGTCAGTAAGTTGGAACAGGATAAAAGGATTTTTTATCGTGATAAGAAAGGATGATATTAACCGTGTTATCTTTGCCTTTGTCCAGACAGAGCTTTTTCTGGGCTTCAGGTGCTTCCCAGTCAATCTGTAAGTGGAAAAGATTAACAAGCTCATTTCATTGGACAAAGTGTTTTTCATTTACTTTGAAATCTCTGTATTCATGATGCACGTGAATAGAAACACCTGGACCCCTGTTCATAATATCTCAATAACTCAATCAGCTAATCATGTAGCAGCAGTGCAAAGCACAATACTACATGGCTACAAATCAAGAGCTTCAGTTGTTCATGTTTGCATAATGTTTTTTTTTTTTTTTTTACGTGATCTCAGTGATTTCAACTGTGCCATGGTTGCTGGGGCCAAACTGGGTTGGGTTTGAGTTTTCTTTTTTCCAGAAACTGCTGATCTCCAAGAATTTTCATACACAGGAATGGTGCCAAAAAAAAAAAAAGCGAGAGAGATAGTTCTGTGAGTATAGAAACACTTGGGTGATAAGATGCCAAAGGAGAATGTTAAGACTGAGTTGCGCTGACTGGAAAGCACCCTTTATAATGGAGTATAGCTAAAACTACTAAAGAAATTGTAAAAGATGTCTTTTTAACTGTAATTTTTTATTCGGACAGCAGAAAATCTACACGGCTGTTTTGTCACTACACAGTGGTCTCATATGGGTGATCTTAAAACGAAAAATCTGCCAGAGAAGTACTCACCGTATCACTGGAACTGGCAATGTCAGAGGCCTGCAGGGCGTACAGTGCTCCTCGAGCTCCTACATACAGCAAACCTGGCTCCTCCTCCAGCAGCAGGGTACTGTAGTTCTGAGCAGAGCCATTGAAGCGTCTGCACCCCCACAGCTCTGATGCACAAACAAACACACAGGGCATATTAAAGTCACAAACTGCTATAATATTCAAATCGCTGATTTAATTCAATCTTGTATCAAAGGTTTTACACCAAAAGAAGGTATATCCAAGCAAAGGACTAAAGAAGAAATCAAAAATAAACTTGCCAGTACAGTGGTTATAAAGTGAAGTACACTAAGATTATCTTTCCATCACTGCCCATGCACACAAAGCAGAATTAATGATTAGGGGAGGAAAAACAAGCATGAGAAAAAAAAGATGAGGTATTTGTTTACAGCTTACTGCTATGAGCAGTCAGAGCAGCCTATCCTCCATTTATACAGCCACATTTTTTCCTATAATTAAAAGATTAGTCTTATTAGTCTTAATTTGTGGGTTTGTACTAGCTCACTCTTTTTATTTATTGTTCATATTCTTTAATTAAGGCCAACAATATAAAATAATTTTCACGAAAAGTACTTGATGATATTCTTGGGCTACATTCACGCTGCAGGCAAAAGTCGCACAAATCTGTTTTTTTATGACTTAGACCTTTTCCTGTCTTTCTTTTTTCAATAATAATAGTGCGAACAGCACCGATCACACAAAACTCAATCTTTTCGATTTTGACTGGAGATCCGTCATTATGTGGTCCTAAAATTAGATACAGGTCTGATTATTTTGTACCGCAACCTCAGTCTGAAGGGTCAGAATCAGAATCATGTGACTTTTATAATCAATCCCACTAAATATTTGTTATAGATTTATATAATGGACCTCATAAACATAGGAGATGATGTATATGCAAATGTACACATTTGAGTTCCTGTACAGGCAAAATTAGAAGCCTTTTTTGGAAACTGCTCCAGGTTTGAAAAGATCTTCAAAGAAATGACCGTTGCCATAGTGGCAAAGAAAGCTATGAGTTTATTAGCAAAAAACGAAAGAAACTAGGGATGTGAACCCAAAAAGTGGTCAAATAACATGCTTTTTGTTTTGTTTTTGAAAAAGCAAGCATGACACATAATTCCTTTGTGCATGTGGGTCATTTGAGGAACTTGATGTCAAATATGTGTGTCAGAGTAAAAATATAGTATAAACAGCTCAACAAAATTCTTTTAGATAAAATAAAATCAGATTTGGTCAGTAAGTCAATAAGTGGGCTGCTTTTGCCTGCCATGGGAAGATAGCCTTAGTCAGTGACCTGGTGAACTGTAGGTAGCTCTGGATAAAGGCATCTGCTGAATACCGTACATGTAATAAAATTTCAAAAGGACATTCCATATACAAGCTATTTCCCTTAATAAAGTTCTAAACATGCAACAATCTATGCAAATTTTATCACGTCAAAATTTTCAGCTTTTCACAAATTTCTGTCATCTCACTTGTGCAATCAAAAAAAGTGAACTGCTTACAATGCTTCTTTATTATTTTACATAGAAAAACATTTTAGTGGTGATGTTACAGTATGGTTATGTGGATCCTGTATTCCAAATAACAATGTGAAAAGATGTCACATAGGACTTACAGCACAGTCACATTTTTTCTTCACATATCCCAGCTTGTTAGGAAGCTTATTAGGAAGGTCAGAGCGCAGGGTCAGCCATGATACAGCCCTGCTGGAGCAGACAGGGTTAAGTGCTTTGTTTTTTTGTAAGTGACCGATGGAGCAGGGGTTTAAACTGCTGATCCTCTGATCAGAAACCAACAGCCCTGGCAGGAAGAGCCTTAGGAGCAGAACCGAAAAAAAAAATATTGCTACAGGAATGCTTTAGCAATCAACCGGAGGGACACGGATGTCAAACAATGCCAAAAAGCGACAGAGAGAAAGAGTGAGAGAGAGAGAGAGAGAGAGAGAGAGAGAGAGAGAGAGAGAGAGAGAGAGAGTGCAATCACTGCTCTATGATTCCATGCTGACGTTGCTCTCTATTTTACCTATGATTCACCTACCACAAACACATTAGTCATGTTTCTCTCCGTAAAGTTAGCTACAGTGTTGTGTCTCAAACAGGGTGTGTATCTGCATTCATGTACAATATATGTAATGTAACACATTGGATTTAGATAACCTATTTAAAAGAAAAACTGGGTCAAATAAAAGTTTACAAAGCACCTTGTCTATACAAATGGCCAGGCTCTGAATACTTTAATCCCTTGCGCAGATAAAGCCGCATGCTCAGAAACGTGAGTCAGCAACACAATCTCCAACCCACCTTCAGGAATACAAAGTTCACCACTATCACATCACAGTGCAGGAGCAGAGCCTAGACTTGTGATGTGTCTCACTTCGTTCACTCTTTACCATAGTGTATTATTTATGATGCAGACATTCTGTAAGCTTCTCAAAAGCTTCTGTGGACATGTTATTCTCCCAGGATACTTAAGTGCTCAACCAACGCTCACTACTTCAAACCACAGTGCATAGTGATTTCTTTAAGCTCACATTTTAAAAGTCAGAATGGATGTATAAACTCTCATAGAAATTGTTGTTTAATGACCCATAATGTCATCAGACACTTTACAGTTATGTGTTTAATACAGAAAAGGTTTAAACATTTTTCTTTTTATGCTTTCTGTTCATTGGGGAGTTTGTAACATTCACATTGTTTATGTAAGGACAGGTTATGATGATGTGTTTCCACTACACTCACTAACAAGTGTCTGAATCCAGACCTTCACTGCTGCCTTATATAGTGCTCCAAACAGGAGAGTCTAGAGGTGTAACACAACGATCTTTATATCAATCTGTTTGGTTCTCAAAATGTCTATAGTTATATCAAGATTTGCACAGAAATGTCTGAGAATTCTTCTGCACTTGATTTATAAATGATAATTATATGCTGTTAATAATAATAATAATAATAATAATAATAATAATAATAATATTGTTGTCATATCCCAGTAATAGTTTCTAATAAATGTCATTTTGAAACATCCCTTTTGCTCAATCAATGTTATTTGCACACCTCTAAATCTCAACCAGATGGCTTTTAACCCTTTCTGCCCCCCCCCTAAACAAACAAATAAATAAATAAATAGTTAGTTTTAAAAGAATGCACCTCCTATTCACATTTGTTCAATCAGA
The DNA here is from genome assembly GCA_011419295.1 of Clarias macrocephalus. NCBI lineage: Eukaryota > Metazoa > Chordata > Actinopteri > Siluriformes > Clariidae > Clarias > Clarias macrocephalus. The sequence continues at coordinate 142,434 of JAAGKR010000745.1, read as the reverse complement.
ATAAAGTATTCATATTTACCCATAAACCTAGCACCGTCTATATAGTGAATATTAACTGAAATGGCTTTTAAGAATATTACCAAAGTGGTGCTTTTTTCCCCTATTCTGGGTGTCACAGACAGATTTCTCAGTAAATGAGTACAGTATGACTAATATTTCAAAGGTGGAGTGTGGCCTTAACAGTGCCAGTAATGAGAGGACTCATTTCCTTGAGCCTTGAGGTAAAAGAATAAACTTTGAGGTATATCCTTGTAATGGTAGTTTCTCTCTCTCTCTCTCTCTCATGTATGAGTATATACAAGGCACAAGGAGTGCTAAAGCTTTTAGTCATGTAGTTGATTTGTAATATCCTGTTGTAGTAAATTAACCTGTGTTTAAATTTTAAACTCTTCCAACCAACTTACTACTGCAAGCATCCTGCGTACACTCCATATTCTGTATATCCATACATCCCCACAGCTACAAAACAACATGCCCATACACGTGGCCATTCATTCCAGGTCCTTTATTCACAGGTATGTCACACACAGGCTGCCCAGACATGGCCTTGTTTAAGTCATCAAATAACCCGCGTTTCGATCTGATATACACGGATTCCAAAACCGAGGCCATTCAAACCAGACTCTAATTACAGGAGCAGAGTTCAATGGCTTCCACAATATCATCAGTCTAAAGAGGACAAGGCAAAGCGAGCAGTGAGTACAAACACACACCAGATTCAACCACTACGACAACAATCCAAACACACACAGACAAGACAGACAAGGCAAGTCTATTCTCAGATCTGCCCCTGAACATCTGGCTTTCAATCACCTTAGTGAAGAACATGTGACTCATGTTCATGCAGTAGCAAGGATGTGAGAGAAAGTGCAGCAAACCCACAAAACAATTCTATTACAATTATAGAATACTATATTACAACCCTTTGAAGCCAAATGTAACTTTTAGAGGAACTGCTTTTACCGTTATTCTGACAAGTAGCTTCATCATCAAAACTGAAATAAGGGTTTAATGACACCCATGCAATAGTCCATGTGCAAAGACATTTATTTTCCTTGACGTTTGGATGAGTGTGCTAAATCACGACGCAGACTTCAGCATGGAGTCAGAGGTGCGTGCTGGCTCTGTAACACTGGGGAGCTTTAAAAACGGGGGGGGGACGGGGGCTGCGAGTGTCATGACGGTGTTACACAGCATAACACTTACAGCGTTTTAACTATTTAACAGGTGATTACATTTTCTGCCACCCGTCCATACACATGCTGCGGCAGTCCTACAGTCCTACGTGCTAAACTCCAATGAGATTCGAGACCACTGAAGGGACAGCTGCGAGTTAACGTGTGTACTTACAGGATCGCAAGAGATATTGAAGTTAAACAAAAGCAAATGCTGACAAATGCTTTCCAGCTAAATTGATCATTATAAAAATCAAAAACAGAGAGCGAGAGAGAGAGAGAGAGAGCAAAAGATAGCAGAGAGTGTGCGTGTGTCGCCACGAAGGAATGTTTTCTGAGTAAACATCTTTGAAGGTCTCACGAGAATCAGAAAAGGCCAGAACACAGTGCTCACTGCGACATTTTTTCTTTTCCATTATCCAAAAACCGATGCTTGAGAAATTATTGAGTGCATGTCAGCACAGTGTACATGCTTTGCTAGACCACGTATTCGGTTGGCCTTGTTCTCTGACGTGCAAGTGTGACTGTCCTCTTGAGTGTGCCAGATGAACTCTTGCCCATTCAGTCTTGCGTAAGTGTTCACTTTAGCCACAAATGGTTCTGTTCAGCCTTGCCTGTTAATTACCACACTCTGAACAATGTTTCTTCCCACAATCATTTTGTAAAGAAAAAAAAAAAAAAAGGCTTCTGCTGGGAAAAAAAAACAGGAAGGAAGACTAAACAGTAAGCAGTCTGAATTTAATCCCACATTAATAACCATCACTCCCTCCTACATGACTCCTGAATATGAAAAGCACTAAAACCTTATTATCTGGCTCAAGTATAAGTAATGTACATTTTTATAGAGCCTCATCATCTCTTTCATCGAGCCATCATTCGAGCACTTGCAATCGTTCCATCCTTGTTGTACATCGAATGACTAGAATGGTTATGGTATGGTAGTGCTTCAAGATTTAAGAGAGAGAGAGAGAGTGTGTGTGTGTGTGTGTGCAGGTTTTTCTATGCGTAGGAGAGCTGAGTGATGATGAAATCCATCTATGGCTACTTTGCCAGTTTTGTTTCAGCTAAAGTAATTACACACACTAAGAGAAACCCACACAGATGGTCTTGGAGAACACACACGAATGATCTTAAATCCGTTTTTCTTTTTTTTCTTTTTTTTAACCACATACATTTAATTCCCCTTAAAACTCATTTGTTTAACAATATTATATCCCTTAAAGCATTAGTCATTTCCACAATATTGGTAAGTGTCTAAAGTACAATTCCAATAAAAGATTTAAATACCTCTGGTTAGCAAGGATGCAGATAAAATGGATAACCAGAAAGACACCAGATTATAGATTAAACGACGGATTATAAAACCGATACAGATGACTGTAAAGATTTGAATGATGCAAGTGTTTAAAAAAAAAAAAAAAGACTGTATATCCGTGAATATCGATGCAGACTAAGGCGCCAACTTCGATCGTTCCTATAATCATTCAGCCTGAATGCCTGATCCTTGAAATTTGATGGATAATGTGTCTTCAACTTATGGAAGAGATGCTTCTGTCGGTGTGAACTGTATTCATTCATTCATGAACACCACTTGCACATTACAGGAACTCTGCTGGCAGTTACTGCCACATCCCCCGTACAGTCCAGACCTCACTCCATGCAATTTTCACACGTCTGGCCCATTAAAGGAATGCCTGGGTGGCAAGCATTTTACATGATTATGGCTCCGGCATACTGAGAAAACGTTCTACCTCGATGGTAACCAAGCACTTGTGAAATGCTGGGATGAGTGCATTAGTGTAGCAGGGGTTATATAGAGAAATAAATACTCATAACGTTCTGTTATTCTGCGCAAAAACAAAAGTCCCGGTTTGATTTGAACACCCTTTGTAGATTCTATAATACGACAATAAGCTGCCACGTTGTAATCATTGGATTTTTCTCTCCCTTTCACTGGAATTTTACAGAACATGTACTGTGCTTGTTGGATTAACCAATGTAATTTTAAACAGTGTCTCAAATCTAAATCACACGGTTTAAGTAACTAAACGGATTAAACATGTGAGGTAAAGACCATTGGATACTTTTATATCCTGAACAAGTTGCTAAGAAACTTGATGAACAGATTTAGAATGTAATCTAGAACCTAGTGGCTGATATAAAAAGAGCAGATAGATGCCTCAGGAGGAGGTGAGAGAGTAGAGGGAAAAAAAGCATAGAATGTGGGTGGATAGAAGATGAATGATGGGGAGATAGGATTACATGCACGTACTTGCCTAATATAAGTACACACAACAGTTGCGTCAGCGCTAGCGTCACTCATTTCCAACAGCTTTAAAACATGCACTTTTTTCCCCGTTTTTTTGCTAAGCATTCTGGTCATCAAAACAATAAGCCATCCTTGAGCGTGTGTACAGAGTCAGAGCTGTTACGCATGGAGTTCTTTCTGCTCCGAGGAGCGCTGGAACACTTTGGATGGTTGCTTCAGGGAGGATTATTTCAGGCCTGGGAAAGGTTTGCTCTCATCATATTTCTGCAAGTGAAACATGTGTCTTGGGACTTTTGAAATCCATGCTTGTTTAACTCCAGGTAGGAGAGTGCGAGTTGGTTCGATGTGACTCTGCTCTATACACAGTGTGCCAAAGAGTGTGCTCACCCTGACAGCTCCTCTCTCCGACTAAGAAAGATGACATTCCTTACCAACAGCAGCCACTCTTGAGCAATAATCTTAGTGTCCTCTTTTAAAGCGTGAAAAAGATTTTAAAAGATGCCCTAGTGGGTCTCACATGTATTGTTCAGAAGAAGCAAGTATTAGCCTCCTTTCTTCCAGATAAGAATAAGAGAGAATATTCTTATGCTACTAGATGATACTTAAAAGCATAAAAAAACACTCCTCTTGATGTAACCATGTTAATATATTGCTTTATATCTGCCTCTGATGCTTATTGCATTATTGCTCAAAATAAACCATCCAATATAACATTATATCACTTACAGGACAGAGTCTGCCGTATGTAACGCTGCTGCTTACTTCTGCGTGTAAATGTGAGTCATACCATTGAAAAGGACCGTAGTTCTGGGAGTGACATCCAGGTCCAGAGGAGGTGTTAAAGGATAAGCCGTCAGTGTAGACATGGCACACAGCAGCTGCAGGCAGGACAGCCATGCTACATTGCTCCTCATCCTCATCGCCGCTCTTTTCACCCCAGAGAGGTGAGCACCTCAAATGCACACTCTCCCCCTTCAGCACAACACGACAACACCCAGACACAAATATTCACTCCACAAAAAGGTCCCGGCAATCTTAACTACCTTCTTATCATCCTTCCGGACACTTGACCTAAAAACAACCACAGAAAAAAAACAAAGTTAGTGCTGAGGCAGCAAAAGAAGAAGAAATGTCACAGTACAAACTAGAATTTGCAAAAATAGCCAGCTGAGTGTCAAGTTTTCAATATTAAAACACACATGAACAGAAAACGCTTCAATTATGTTCAATCTGATAGACCTGTTATAAGTTAATGGCTGATGGTTAATAAATGACAAATACTCTATGAAAGCTGCAAGCCTTCAAATGCCTCACTTCCTTTCTATCTCTACTACAAATAACATTCGTATTCAAATATTTTACTCATGGTTTGCAAATGGCATTCCCCGAACTCCTGACGTTAACTGTATACTTTAATAATACCTCATTTGAATGAATCCTTAAGGCCTTCAAATGCGATGCAGTCATTTTCAACATAAAGTGTGTGGTGTTTTTCACTTTACTCCTCACCGGCACCTCCCCGGCAATTCCTTGACAGTTTGAATACGTCCGACATAAAAGATAAGCCCGGCATCTACTGCACATTCCTTTTAAATATTAACGTTCTCTCTACACATCTACGTCCATGACATCCCTCAATTAAACACATCTGTCATCAGATACAAAAACTGGAGCCAAAACCTTTTGCACTTGAGATTAATTCCCAACACATCTATAAGATATACACAATGCCTTGAGTACGAACACTAATCCTGATTTTTTTCCCTTGAGGTACAAGAATTCACATAGAATCCAAACAATATAATCAGTAAACACACCAAAGGTGTAGTGATGTCCTCTTCAGTATAACAGGAAGCTTGTACAGATTAAGTATTCACAAAAGTACCAACGCGTCATTTTTATTGAGTATCAGATGAAAGAACAAAATTCTTGTCTTTTATTTCCCTATTTGTAACTGAGACTACCTGATTTAAGCAGCACAGCCCAGACACGAACAACCTGCTGTGGAAAAACCGTGCTCATTCTTTTAGAGAATAAACAGAACAGATCCTAGAGAATTATATCGCTTTTTAGCTCACTGGCTATGGATATCTTACTTGTTCACTCACTCACATCATCTATACCGCTTTATCCGGTGTACAGGGTCTCGGGGTGGCCTGAAGCCCTGGAACACCCTTGATGGGGTGCTGTCCATCACAGGACACACACACGCTCATTCACTCATTACAGGCAATTTGGGAATGGCAATTAGCCTAATCTGCCTGTCTTTGGACTGTAGGAGGAAATCGGAGTACCCGGAGGAAACCCGCCAAGCACAGGGAGAAACTTCAAACTCCACACAGACCCCAAGTGCATAAATTGAACCTGGATCTAACCACTATGCCATGCCGTGCCGCGCCGCGACGTGCCGCCTCGGCATAAAAGGCCACCAATTCTAAGCCAAAACTAGAATCCCTCTCTCTTACTCCCATTTGCTTTGTTCTCATTGTAACTTGAGTTCTCACAGTCACCTGACTGGCCAAAGCCTAAAGTTAGGGCAGGATTATGTGATTACGACATACATGGTGTGTAATCGTGTGGCCACTGTCAGAGGTTTACATATGCCACAGATCTGACTCTTCAGAATTGTCAGGAATATCCAAGAGAAGTTTTTGTAACCTCTGATTCATTCCTCACAGTTTTTAAACACGGAATCCTGTTTATTTTAGCTCTTTAAAAGACTAGGAGCATGACTCTCAGTACTTGATGGTTACTCAAGAGTACACAAGCTCTGTAAAACACACACACATCCTGTACGATGTGATTTAGAAGGACAGTTGTTCTACACTCCCCCTTTTCCCTTCACCTCTCTCCCCATCGTACTTACGCGCTGTCCTTCCCTTCTATAAACACGCCAGAACACTCCCTCGCTGTCTAAGATAAACACACGCTTGTTCCCATTAAACAAGCCCATGCACCAGATGAGAGCTGTTTTCTTTTCCTTTCTAACCCCTACTGCCCTCCAAGAGGCCATGCACCCAGTACCCTCGTAGTCTCCTTCTCCCAAAATCCCACACAACTAAATACAAGCATCTGTGTCACTCTCTCTTTCCCTCTCCATCTCTCCCATCTCTCCCTCTCTCTCCTCACGCACCCACACATACACACAGGCATGCTGCATTAGAGAATCAGTAATACGCAACGCCAGACAGTTATGTTGGTTCAGCATCGGCTGCTGTGCATCTCCATGACTACCGTTGGGCTGTCACAGCTGGTTGAGAGTGTGGCGTACAGGTGCAGTGTAACCAGCTTTTAATAACAAGCTGTTGCACAAGCAAAACAGGATGTGACAGGAGCCCAGGAATTTCTAGCACAATTACGACCACTGCCAAAATAACATCTAATCCCTTACTAGAAAGAGCAACCAGTGGAACTGCAGGAACCCGCATGCCTGTGGCTGACAAACATCTAGGCATTCGTGACAGCAATTAACTTATGCTCTGTGCAAACATTTGTCCGTTGTCCGCTCTTAAGGTCCCTGAATGTTGTGCCTGACAAGCAGGGAATATTTCACACAAAGATGAAGCATGGTTAATAATCATGTCTAAGGACTTTCATACTGAACAACATGTCACTGTTGTACGAAACTGATGTTCGACAATAGCTGTTGCTTTAAAAAATCTTTAAGGTTTTCCCTTTATAAAAGTCAGAAACCAATAGCAATATGTTGGGAAAAAAATGCAGAAAGTTTGTGTCATAAATAATAAATATATACAGATGTATCGCAAGGTTTTCACATGATATCTCGTCATAGGATTTGACTGATCCATTTCAAATCAGGTTCTGGTTTAGGGCATGAACAAACTGATTTTTTGTCAATTTCCTTTGTCAATGATTTCAAAATGAAAGATGATCTTTTTATAAATCGCTTGCTGTGTACTTGTGGGGCCAAAACAGTAAGAATAAGCCTAATTCTATCTGCCTGTTATTAATAAAATTATTGTAGAATATAAAAGTGTGTTTTCATTTTTAATTTTAAAAAAAGGAGTTTTGAAGCTTTGATTCAAATATTTTAACTTTTTTTAAATGTTTACTCTCAGATCAAGTCCTGAGATAAGATAACCACAATTGTCTACGATCTACAACGCAAGTGAAAGTATAATAAATCTAACTGGTTTTAAAGTGACTTTCTTTCAAAATGTGTTAATAAAATATAGCAACATTTTGCTGGAACATTTACCTGCACCTAGCAGGTATATCTCAAATGGCACACTCTCAAACAATCCTAAAGTGAGTTTAAGGGTGGAGGAGGAAAAAGAAATTCAATTGTCAGTAATACAAAAGGCTGCCCACATTTTGTTCCATGTCCACAGAGATAATCCCTCAGCACGTGCCCAGAAGAGGTGCAAAAGAGAAGGCCTTGGAAACCTAAAGTATTCAAATCTGACTCAATTCGCACGTCCTCACTTCTGAAAGGTCAGTCCTCCATCACCCGCTCATACAGGAAGAGCTTATATTAACCACAGCTGCCCTTCAGATTCTCACAACATCAGCATGTTGAACAGAAGCAGTAAAATAGTAACCGGATCTCCGGATTTTCATGAAAACTTTTCAGTAACATTAACGATTTTACGTCAGAGACCGACGTCTATTATAGCAGTTCGGTTTTGATACTCTGACGGATGAATAATAGTCTATCTAAGCTAAAAACAGACACTTTTTCAGCTCTGGTGAATAAAATAATGACTGACTATATTAACAAGAGTGCCTTTGACATGTTAAAATTATAGCATTACTGATTTATAAAGCCTTTCTTCATTTTTCTGTTTTAAAGAAAGCTCCATGTATCTGATGGAATCTTTTCTAGCACATAAAAATGCCTGAGTGAAAACAAGGCACTGTGCTTGCTTGTCCTGATACAAACTGATCCACGCTTATTTATTGACTCGAGGAGCCTGGGAAGCCTTGTCCTTTTCCCATAAAGGATAGAAAAGGGACTCTGGTGAGCTATAAATGGATACCAAGCGGTCACATTATCAGTTTTTTGGCAAAAGAAAATAAGAAGGATTGTCTTTCTGTTAGTCTCTCTATGGTGCTCTCTCTCTCAGGCTAAAATAAGTACTCCCCAAACACAGAGCGCAAAAATTTAATCAACTGTTAATTATATTGTTTCGGCTATTGTGGCACATTTTGTAGTCACATGCAGCCTATGATGTTTAAAATCTCAATAGCTTTTTTTTTAAGAAGAAGAAGGAATAAAGTAGAGCCTGCAACTAGTGTTAGTATGATTAAGCCTGGTTCTGTGCAGTTTGAAAAGAGATGACAGATTTGTTGCTTTATGAAATTCTTACGCTTCAGATGACAGGCTCCTATTTTGAGCAGGATCTGTATAAAACGAGGCAGAAGGGCTGCATCATATCATATTTTGGAGCACGAGGAGTTTAACGAGTCAGGATGCATGAAGGAATATTGAGGTATTGAAACCCAGAACCTGCTAAATTTACCTCCTAGCTCTGGTATAAAGCTTAACCCACACACGCGGAAAATGTTGCCGTGCCACTTGACAGCTAAAGTTTTTCATAAGTGTCATAATTAATATCTAAATTGTGTAAAATCAGGTCAATTCGATTTACATAGTCACCTAAACAGCCTTAAGGTGGTGATAAAATCATTTTCTGTAAAATTTCAAAATACTTTCTGTATTAAATTCCAGTATAACTAAATTAACTGCTAGAATAACTCTGTTTTTTTGTTTTTGTTTTAGTGATTATCATTCAGCCCTGTGGACAAACAGTCCTACATGTGACTGCCTTCTATTATGCACTAAGTAGGTTAACCACACCTGATTTAACTTGTCACCTTAAACCAAGCCCATTGTAAGGTCAGCTAAGTGTACTAGAGCAAAGAAAACACAGTGCATATCCGGTAGTGGATTTGGGAACAATTCCTCAAACAAACACCAACACTGGCCAGTTTCAATATGCTTTATATGCCTTATCTGATCCTAGTCCATTGTCCAGAAAAGACTTTGACCGTATCAGTATAATTACAACTGTAAGCTAAAAGAAAAAAACAACAACATAATTAATCATCAAATATAATTTTTAAACATTCTATCTCTTACTATGCATTTTATACAAGTGTGATTAAAAGTTCAACCTTTTTTGCTTAGAAAAGGTGAGAAAACGCATTCTCATTTTGGGAACCTGATTTATGGTGACAGACAAGATCAGAGGAGAATGGCCAGACTGGTCTGAGCTGACAGGAAGGTCATAGTAATAGTCACATGATCACTCTTTACAACTGTGGTGAGCAGAAAAGCATGTCAGAACACACAAAACATCAAACCTTCATGTGGAATGACGAGAATAGCAGAACCATTCTTACCAAACAAGAGGAGAAATCTGGGGCAATTATAGGCACAGTCTTGACCAAGCTGGTTGTCTAAAGACTGGGAAAAGACCAGCTGATTAATTATATTCAACTGTCCAGTTTCTGTCAGTCTATGACAATAAAAGCCTTAGATCCTGTTCTTGGCTAATGGGTTCTTCTGCTCTTGTAGGACATCCACATCAAGGTGCGATGTTTTCTGTATGCTGGAGATGCTTTTCTGCTCACCATGGTTGCAAAGACTAATGTTGATTTTTTCGATCCTCACTTGTCCAGTTTCCTTGAGTATGTGCCCATGATAGCCTCAGCATTTTATCATTCATAAAATGGCTAAATGGAAAAAAAAACCTTAACCAAATCAGCCAGTATAATTTCAAGCACTCTATATCAGAATATGTGTCTTTTTGAAGTGTGAATTTCAACCTTTATGCTTAGAAAAGGTTATAGTAAGGTATTCTGGGAAACTGCTCGAAGGTGTCAGACAAGGTTTAGATTTGTACCAGGAAAAAAACATGCGTGTATGTGTGTGTATAAAAACTTCATATCAAGGCCATCAAAATACCAACCTTACAGCTCCAGGGTCACAGATTTTGCTCCTAAGCTAGCGTTACTTCCTGTGTGGGGTATCACATGTTCTCTCTGTGTCCGTGTCAATTTCCTTCCTTCGAGTTCTTTGATTTCCATCCGCCCTCCCACCTGAATCTGTAACTCTATATTAAACAATTGGTGTTGATGCGTGTATTAAAGTGTGTATGTATGCATGCATGATGTCCTGTAATTGACTGGTATCCGTGTATACCCTAATTTCACCTAGAACACCTAGTATAGTCTCCGGATCCACTAAAACCATGACCAATATTAAGTGTCAGCTCAACAGATGGATGGAGGTTTTTGTGTATGCATTGGCAATATCAAATCCAGACAACACTGGAAAACAATGCAAAGCATTAAAGTGATCAGCGTAATAGTATTTTAGTGGCTAGAAGTTTCTCGGCTTGAATCCTAGAACCTCAAACTTCCTGGTCTGTTTGAATATGGCTTTGTAAAAAAATTTTTTTGCTAAATCAGTAATAAATGCAGGACCCTCTACAGCCCTGATTCTGTTCAGTCTTGAAGAAGAACAGATCACATCGCATTAAGTCTTTCATGTTTCGACCTGAGACACACACCAGAGGCAGATCTAACAAAGATCAACTTTAGGTTAGGTAAGTCCAATTTAGCAAATAAATAAATAAAATAAACAAAAACAGACCTGAGCACATACTGTCTCTTAAAAAATATACTGAACTGATATATACAGTTTCAAAAATTAAGTACTGCAATCAACAAATAAAATCTGAATTCCATAACTGTCAAAAATGATCATGGAGTAAGTAGAGTGTACAATGAGTATAATTACAGTCACGATTACAGTCTGCATGTACACAGGGCTCTGTTTGCTCTGCAGCTTCGCTCGTGTTTGAGCTGCAACTCAGCGGCATCGACAAGGTAAATAAGCTTGAACTCAGTTAGTGAAGCGATCAGCTAAAGCCTATCTCCCTTCCTTCGATTAATGATCAACTAAGTCTCTGATTGGGACTACAGGTTAAAGGGCTTGATCGATCATTAACGTGACAGGTAGCTGTACATTTCCAGCTGAATGAAGCACGTACGGCAATAATCTGATCATTAAAGGACAGCTAGAGAATGCGTGTGTTTAGTTTTAATACAAACACATTAAGAAAAGTTCGTTCGATTATAAAACTGCTTATAATAATAATAAAAATAATAATAAACCATCTTCAACCTACCTTGGTCTGGTTCTGTTTACTGTTTCCACGTTTCAGCTCGACAGCGGAAAGTCCACAGTTAAAGAAAAGCTCCTGAGGTCTGAATAGAGTGACTCAAACTGCGAGGCGTCTCAGGCTGAAGAAGGCGTCTCTCTCTCTCATACACACTCACTCACTCACTCACACTCTCTCTCTCTCTCTCATACACACTCACTCACTCACTCACACTCTCTCTCTCTCTCTCTCTCATACACACTCACTCACTCACTCACTCACACTCTCTCTCTCTCTCTAGCGTGAAAGTCAGGCTCAGTCCCAATCTCTCCCCCCCCCCCCCCCTTCTTATTGGACGCATAGTGCGCTATGTACTGTGATACATTAAACACACCGCACATCCTAGAAGCAGTTTAGCTTCAGGCGCGACCGTTGAGTCGCGCAGGTAAATAAGCCACGCCCTCCGACGCAGCAGCTACTTCCGTTAAATAAAGCAGGTGCTCATTCAAAAGCGTTCCGAAGAGTTTCGAAGCAAAGTTCTAAACGGAAAGAGAACGAGCCTCAATAACACGAAAAACAAACAAACAAACAAAAAAACCGACGCGGTTAATGTGTCCAGTGATAAACCGTGTTTGGAAAACTTGACTACAGGTAAGAGGCGGAGCTAATCACAAAGAGGAAATTCATACAATATTAACATAAACCTCTTACACAACGACACTTTTCCTTATATTTCATTTTATTTATAACCTGGACATTTGGACACAGTGCACATTTAAAAAGACATATGGTACAGAAATGTAATGTGAAATACTAGGAGTGTGGAAAATTGTGAATTTATTTTAATTCATCCACCTTCTATACTGCTTAACCTGTGTAGGGGGTCAGGAGACTAGTGTACACCGTGGACAGGGTGCCAATCCACTGCAGGACACACACACACACACACACACAACAGACAATTTGGAAACGTCAGTCAACCTACTCTGTATGGCTTTGGATTGTGGGAGAAAACCAGAGTACATGGAGGAAACCCACCGGGGACAACACGCAAACGCTACGCACAAAGACCGGAGGCGTGAATCAAACCATCAATTCCCTGGACTTGCAAGGCCACAGTGCTAACCACTAAGCAGCCACTTCAAATCACCTAGACACCAAAACATCAAGAGCAGGTATTAGGTAGTTATCCCTGTAAATAATTGGGCTTTGAGCAGTTATATGGTCTACAGAAATAAATTGAATATAGTGTGTGTCTGCCTAATGTGCCTTATTTAAAAAAAAAAAAAAAAAGATTGTATGTGTCACTATAACTGGATCTTCTATCTATCTTTCAAAATCTATCTTTCAATCCATCATTTTCCATAACGCTCATCATGTGTAGAGGTGCCCAATCATACACTAAGGACCATTCGGGAACGGCAGTTAACCTAATCTGCATATCTTTGGACTGTGGGAAGGACCCGGAGAATCAAACCCTCGATTCACCAAAGTTGTAAGGGAACATTGCTAACCACTACGCCACTTTGCCAACTTTATTTTAAAGAAAATTCACTCACTCATCGTCCTATCCCAGGGTAACTTGGGGCATGAGGCGAGGTACACCCTGGACAGGGTGACAATCTATTGTAGGGCACACACTATGAGCAATTTGAACGCCAGTTAGCCTAATCGGACTGTGGGAGGAAACCGGAGTACCCAGAGGAAACCCACCAAGCATGGCAAGAAGATGCAAACTCCATGCACACAGAGGCCTGCATCGAACCTGCCTGGGAATTGAACCCAGACCCAGGAGGTGGCGATCCAAGGTGACAGTGCTAACCACTAAGCCATGTGCCACCTTTAGAAAAGACAAATACATGATTTTTCGACATAATCTCCTTTCTTTTCAATACACTTTGTCTGTCAACAAACATTCGTATTCCCTCATTAAAAAAAAAAAAAAAAGTTTAATGCTGTTCTGCAAGTCAGGAATGCACCAGTGTCTTCTCCTCTTCATCAGAAGTAAATCTTTGTCCTCATAGTGCTGCTTTCAGGGCACCAAACTGGTGAAAGTCTAATGGAGCAAGATTAGGATACAATGTTGTCATAAGACATGGGCGTCCCGGTCCTTTATGATGGCTAACACTTGTATGACCATCCTTGAACTTCTCTATCTATTCATATACACTTATTTGTTAAAACTTCTTCACAAAACACTTTCTCCATACTGCGCACAAAGTCTTTGATAAATAACAGAACCAGGTACACTCTCATTTTTGCTCACACCGCAGTTATAAATGAACTGATGTAACACGTTCACACCTGCACAGCAGTGACTGCCAAGACAGTATCCTTGAATGGAAAGTGCTGATGAAACAAAAGTTTTAATATAAACGGACTGTGGATCATTTTTGACTCACCCATGATTATTGTTTATATGTAAAGTTTTAAAAGAACTTTACTTGCACATTTCTAAGTAAGTGAGACCTACTGTTGAAGCCGTCAGGGTGTCACCCTTGCACAAAAGAAAGGTATGGTATACCGTCTTTTAAGAGTGCATACGAGGCGATTTGTACAATACATTTAAAATCCACTGCATTGCAATAAATATATTCTCACCACCCACTTTATTGCAGTTATTGAATCAGCCAATCATCTGGCAGCAAGGCCAAGTATACATGTCTGTAGGTACTTTTCAAGAGCTTCAGTTAATGTTCACATCAAACATCAGATCACAGAAATGTGATCCAATGACATCAACCTTGACAACTTGATAGGCTGCTATGAGGAGTTCACAAACTGATGAGAATTTCCTAGGATTGTGACATGTACAACAGTATGGTGCAGCAAAAAAAAAGGACCCAAACTGTGAGCCGAAGGTCTGCAGGCTGAAACACCTTGCTTATGAGAGATTAGAAGAGAACGGCCAGACTCAATCCACAATACACCTTGATGCGGATTGGCGACAACCGCAGAAGACATTTTGTGCAAAGCGCTGCTACCACACGATTAGCAAACTTTATGAATGTACAAGTGTACCTAATAAAAAGTGTCATGAAAGCCCAAAGGAAGACCATGACCGCCATATTGTACTGAGAAATGCAGTTATTCAGCTTAAAAAAAAAACTAAAATTAAAGAAGAGAAAAATGTGTAAATACAAACCATTTTATTTAACAAATTTACATATATATTTATAACATCATGTATGTATGATGTATACATACAGTGTGGACCAAAAGTCTGGATGCACTGGCAAAATGTATTTCAAAGTACAACTTTTCAGCAAATATGCTGAAACAGAACAACACTGAACATTTCTTAGTGCATCAAAAATGAAGCTGTTGCATGCAGAGACGTTTTCAATCGACTTCGGATCATCCCAAAAGGAAAAAAAATCAAAGTGGTATCAGGTCCAGTTCTTGACATAAAAGTAAATATGTAATTTTACATTAAAAACGTCTCTAGGTTCAAACTTTTGGGCCTCCATTAACAGAGATGTAGAAACAGATAATAAACAAAGAAGTAGTAAAACAGTGAAGCAGCCTGAATTAAGATCAGGCCACTATAGTGCACATTAAGTCACATCCAGTGCAACAGGATTGGTATATTACAAAGACACATTACAAAAAAATAGATTTAGTCCTTTTTATGCCACATTTTATACACGTTTAGCTAGTTAAAGCTGATCATTACAGATGAATGTGCAAAATTTCCCCAGGAAAATCACTGAATCATAAAGAGATTTCATCCAACTACAGCATTCCTTTACTGGCTTCCAAGTAAACATTTGCAGTTCTGAATTTAAGTTGAACCTTAAAGGAATATGAATACAAATTTAATATAATAAATTTAAAATCTATAAATATAAAAATGCCCTGTAGTTGTATCTAATATCCAGCATTAGCATAACCAATTGTACACTGTTTAGCCAGCAATTATACTTTCTTTTGCATATTGTATGTAAACAGAAATTATATATGGCCATAAAAACATATATATTGTGATATATTTACTCATTTTCTGTTTTTGTATACAGCCAAGGGTAAATTGTACACATCAAGGTAAATTTATTTGCTCTTATTTTTTTTCCAGAAATATACTGTACACACAATTTTAAAACACAGCAGATACCTTGGAAATATGTAAAAAAAAAAAAAAAAAAAAATTACCAAGATATAAGCAGCTTCTATAAATATGAAATGCTGAGAGACTAAATAAGAAAAAAAGCTCCCTCTACAGGGTTCTTAAGGCAGTACAGTGCATCACGGTTATTATACAAAAGTGCTTGAGAATAAGTCTCTTTCACTATGACACAGTGACTTTATCCAGGGATGTCAATATCTGGTACAGTTGTATTCAGACAGCCTATGATTCTCTGAAGAGTAAAAAAAAATCTTATTGCACAGCTTTAACTGTGTTAGGCTGCTTTATATATTTGTGTGGTGCTGCCAATTCATATTACGATTTGCCAATCAATAGTTACGTCTAGGTGAACACGACCAGGTTTCATTTAAAAGTACCTCTTTATTTGTTTTATGTAACAGATCTGCATCCTCTACTTTTTCAGGCTCATCATTTTCTCCCCCGGCAAGATCTGCATTTTTATCTAGAGTCTCATCATCTTTAAGAAGCTCTTCTTCATCTTCATCCTCATCACTCTCTACTGATCCTTCACAACTTCTTCCAAGCAGTTCATCTATTAACGCATCACCTTTTTTCTCCTCTGCTTCATCATCATCCTGGATTATAATGCTTTGTTCCTCTTTCATGTCAGATGGAGCCTCCTGTAACTCTTCAATATTCTCTTGAATCTGTTCAACACTGTCCTCTAGCTGCTTCTCACTCTCCACAGGTACTTCACCTTTTTCTTCCATGCACTCTTCCTCCTCCGACTGGACAATATCAGACTCCTCAGTCAGTGACTCCTCTGCGTCTTCCTGCTCAATGAATTGGCTTTCATCCTTTGAGGACACTTCATCCCCAGGAAGAGGTTTCCAATAATCATATAGCTTCCCCTGGGTTTAAAACAAAAAGAGTTCAATGATGAAAAAAAAAAAAGACAGAATTACAGAATGATGCCCCAAAACAACAATGACAGCAAAGACACTGTGCTCTATGTTGGGGTAGTTATCTGACACATCACAATCAGCTTTGTTTGCTGCCTGACCGCACAACTGCTTACAATGAAATAAATTCCTTATCTCCTAAAGGAGATACAGTGCAGTGGGGTGAGAGTTGGTTAGAGCCTGGTAAATCAAGGCCACTGGACAAACTAGAATAGCATACAAAACCAGTCAAAAGTTTGGACAGAAGTTTGGATTAATTTTTCCACATTCTAAAGCAATAATTGAGATGTTAAAACTATGAAATAGCATGTATGGCATTAGATAATTAGGTAAGAGCAACAACAGTCAGTTATTATTTTAAGACATAAAGGTCAGCTGTTCTCGAATAGTTCATGTAGAAAGAAAGTAATATCAGGAAAGACAACGGAAATAGAAGGTGTGTACAAACTTTTGACTGGTTGCGTGCATGTGTGTATTTTTGTATACACACACACACACACACACACACACACACACACACACACACGTGTTGTCAATTGATTAAAAAAAATATCCAGGGCATGCCAAATGGGTAAGAGAAAAAAGTGTGCATTTTTATATCACCACAAGCTAACATTTTAACAAATGTTAAATTAAAATCTCTTGCAGCAGCAACCATACTGTGAGCCTGTTTCTATAGTGGTGACCAAGTCCGTTATCTCCATTTCAACTTGGCTAGTGCATGTTTTGGCAAAATGTCTTTCTTCTGTTTTTAACACACCCAGAGTGTTGTCATTGATTAGGTTTGCTGTTACACAGAGGTTATGGTTACTCACTTATGTCTAGTGGTCTCCAGTAGGTGCAATAAAAGTAGATTCTGCAAACCGCCTTACTTCCATAACCTTTTTCAGTGTCATACATTTAATGTATTCTTGTAAAAATTAGTTCCCTTGAAAGTAGCTTGAGCACACAACAGATTTTATCCTAACTTTTTTCTAAAACTTTTTAATAAAACTTGCTGTTCAGCACACCTGGTAATGTTTCCTCAGTCATCTCATTATCCACATTAAGCATGCCATTATCGCACTCAGTCGGGTAACCGCACTGCCATTATGGGAAGCCATTAATATCAAACTTGTGTCTTATGATCAATTTGCATTAAAAGAAAATATAATAACATGTTAAAATTACTTGATTAATCACATGTGTTAATGCTTTAATATTGGCAGCCCTAACAAAAGGAATATAACTGATTACCGTTAAACACTATAATTAATCAGGTACACGAATGTTTTACCTCTCTGGGTCTTGATCTTTGTAGAAGCACTTGCCATTTGGTATATATTCTAGCAACAAAGTCCTTAACCTAAAAATAAATAAATAAATAAATAAAAAGTAATGAATATGGTTTCTTTCTTTTTTAACTGAAGAGAAGGCTCATCTTTTGAGGAATAATTTATGGAAGATTTAAAACATTACTGTACCTTGCTCCTGTAAAGCATTTTCTCACTCTCCCTGATGTCGCACTTAACATGTTTCTCTAGCTCAGCGGACAGCAGCAGCAGCTCGTTCTGAAAGAGAGATAGCACTGCGTACAACTGCCCAAGTACTACTCTAATAAAACACAAGCAAGTACTATGTTCCTGTGCCAGTCCACATTCTTAAAACTACCACATTTTGACAATTTAATTATCTATGCGCATTATATCAGTTACGCCAAACCAAAATGGCAAATTGTGAGTGAATACACTGTTCCTTTTACAGTGTCAAATGACAAGCAATAAATGTTTACAGCATCACAGTGCTCAAAAGACTAGAACTGCTATTCAGAAGTGACACTGAGCCCTTACATTACTGAGAACACATTTAAAACTCAGAACAGAATTCCACCCACAGACCATCCATTAACCTTTGATTTATAAACTACAGTAGTTTATTTAAGCACCTTCTTAGATTTCTTTCTCTCTCTCTCTTTTTTTTTTAAAGAATGTCATCCAAGTTTTTATAGTGTTGGCAAAGGAGTGATGCAGTGCAGTTGTCTCTACTGACAAGAATATTTAGAATCTCATGAAAAAAAACACACAAACAAAGAGATCCTGAACCAAGATGTGATACTTACTCTCTGTGTTGAGGGTAAAAACTCAAAATTTGAGGCTTCGTTTGTCAAAGCCAAAAGGCTATAGCAGAGGTAATAAGCCTAAAGAAAACCAGAATGTGTAAAATAAATGTGAAAAATCCATAAATCACAAAGTAAAGAAAGACAAAATTGTGTAAAAATACAATTTCATAAAAATAAATAGATGTGAAACATCTGTAATCACAAATTAAAGAAAGACAATATCATGCAAAGTAAGGTAACTCAGAAATAGCACTGATTTCATAACATTAAAAAAAAATTATGAAATACAGATTTTTCTGTATGTAAGCACCATTTTGTAAAACTTCTTTGTTTCATATTATGAGGACAAATGCAATACTGTCGACATGCTCTATGTTCACCTGCTGGTCTGGAGTAGTGGCAACATCATCAGACTCCTGTGGCTCTGTGATCTTTGCAGCCATTAAGCCCTTTAACAACATGGAGGGACGCATTCGAGGTAGGTAACGTCTCAGATCGGACAGCTGTGTGCAAGCCAAATGTAAGAATTGTATACTCTTAGTAAAGTTAACAAGTTACTAAGACCAAATTATTAACACTTTATCTAATTACAATATAACATAAAATAATTTAGATTCTTCTAACCTGAAATTCTGTGCATGATGGGGTATAAGTGCATCTGTGGTTTAAGAGTTTAGAGATGACCGACACACTCACGTGTCTCTTCAATTGCCTTCGTAGTGACAAACAAAATGACATTTAAATATATTAAACAACATTAAAGGAGCATACTTATTTTCATAGAATAATTTACTTACTTTCCCCGACCACTGTGAGGGAGAAGCTGTACCAGTCGTCTGAGGTTGTGGTGATCCTCACTAAGATTAGTAATGGCCTGACAAACCTTAGGCAACTGCGCAAGACCATGTTGAGAGATAACACAGAAACATGTGTGTTTATCTATCTGTACAAGGCAATGTTTGCAAAGCAAAACAAGATCAAAGTATGCAAAAGCTTGTATAGTGCAGGATTGAGGGCTTTTAAATGCAACCATCAGAGCTTCGCAAACCCAGAGAACACTTTAGCACTTTATCCAGGTATACTGGTGACCTCCAAAGTATATTTTAGGTCAGCTACATAAAAATGTATTCATTCATTTACAGAAGGTAACGTGCCCTCTTTCCAACCCGGCATGTGGCATGAATGCCGCATGACGTTGTGGAAGGGACCCAGAAGAGCACACGACAATGTATGAGTCTAGTGAGACGAACATTATACAGTGCTGTGAAAAAGTATTTGCCCCCTTCCTGAATGTTTTTTGCATATTTGTCACACGTAAATGATTCTGATAATCAAACAAATTGTAACATTACACAAAAATAACCCAAGTAAATACACAATGCAGGTTTTAAATGATTCTTTCATTTATTAAAGTTTTCCAAACTGTTAAAATTGACAGATTTTGAAAAAAGCTGTCTAAACTTGCCAGCCCCTATGTGAAAAAGCAATCATTTAAATGCGACAAATATTCAAAAAAATTATAATAATTTAATCAGGAACAGGGTAAAGGTAGGAGCTCCTTGACCTCATTGCTTCTCCAATTGGCCTGTTAATTCTGACTCTTATACTCATTTGATTTTGTTTCTGTATAGTTGGATTTTTATTATTTTTTTTCCTTGTCAATGCATGGAAATAAATCATCCAGTGAGTTTTATTGCGAACAAGTAATTTGCATTAATATGGATTTTGATAAAATGTGCTGCATTAGCAATTTGCCTGTTCACATTTCTGCTGGTCATATTCATTTTGGATATTCTGTGCTTTTTATAGACAGAACAGTCCACTTGAATACTGTAACACTGTTTTAAGTGATTATCATAAACTTATTAAGCACGTTTAAGCATGTCTAATTTTAGCGATCAACAAAAAACATCTTAAAAGGACAAAAAACAAATTGCAAATTTAGTAACCTGTAATTCTAATTCAAGTATTAATTTTATGTAAAATCTGTCACCATCAACAATGCAAATGAAGATACCAATACATATTAAAAAAATTATTAATGGTGGTGTCTAAAAAGAGGTAAGTGTGTGGAAGAGAGAGAAAGAGAGAAAGAAAGAGGAAGCTGAGAGAAACTCATATTAATTGTACAGAACCAGTCAAAAGTTTGAACACAAGCTTGTAATTATTTTCTATATTCCAGAACAATACTGGATTTTTTATCAACACTATGAAATAACATGTATAGCATTAAGTAACAACAACAGTAATCAGTAACTTTATTTTATTTCAAGTCATAGACTGACTCTACACTGTTCTGGAATACTTCTTGCAAGAACAGTATACTGAATATGTTTTTAAGTGCATCTGTAAAACCTATCAAGCACCATGATGAAACTGGCTCTTATGAAGTCCATTCCAGGAAAAAAGTCCAAAACTTACCTCTGCTACAGAGAAGTTCATTTAGAGTTACCAGCCTCAAAAATCACCAATTAACCTCAGATTAGAGTCGTTATGAAGGCTTTACAGAGTGTAAGTAGAAGACACATCTCACTATTAACTGTTAAGACTTTGGCAATTAAAAGCTGTGTCCAAACTTTAGACTGGTAGTGTACATGTTAATACAGATCTTGTTGCGGTACAGTGTCTAACCTGCAGTTCCCAGTGCGTCATATTGTTGAGGACGTGCTGTAGCAGGCAGCAGAGGTCTCCAGTTGGCAGCAGCTGCAAATGTGTCTCTAGACTGACTCTACACACCAAAGTCAACAACAGCAGCAGCTCCTCATCACTGTACACCATTGGACACAAGGCTGCACAAATTGTCAGGTACTGCACGAGGACAAACACACAGCTGGCATCAAAAACACATCATACTTCATACATGAAATCATGGAATTCTGAAAACATACAAACCAAACAGTATCTTTTCTAAAATTACCTTGATAATGTTCACAAAATTATGCTGTGGAAATGGGTCACTTTCTTTTTCAGGCTTTGTACCATCAGGCTTTATTTCCAAACTCTCTCTAGCAAAGAACAGCAAGTACATTTTAAAGATACAGATTTTTAAATCCATAAATCATAGTAAGTAAACCACTGATAGGGAATGTTTTGAGTGGTGCAGACACCCAGTACTCACAGCAGATCTCCCTCAGTGAAAGGGGGTTGTAGATCCTCTAGTGGAAACAAACTGACAAATGATACACCCATGTTGATGAAAACTAGTGCAACATCCTGTATACTGGGCACCCACACCTTAAACTTCGTACTGTTTTTCTCCACTACAACACATGAACAGCAAAAAATGTAAATATACACGCCAGTAACACAGAGCACTTACAAAGTCTTATCATAGTATACCTATTTGTGTAGCAGCGGACAAGGCAATAGACATCATGTCCTGAAGAATCTGGTCACAGGTGACGGGGTTTGGGTGAACTGACATCATCTGTCATTTAAATTAAGAGTTATCATATAAATCCATGACTGCACCATCTAACAAGAAAAACTGATATAAAGAATTTACAAAAATATGAAATAAATAAGCTGACAATTTATTTAATTAACATCACTGAAAGACATTACTAGTGTGAAATGACTTATTTTCTATGCATATTGTATAGTCATGTACGTTAAGGTTAAATTGACGGAATTCAATGACTGTCCGTAGGCTACAACAGTGTTTCAGCTGAGCCGATTTCCTAGTAAGCAGAGAAAGCTATAAGAACGATTGTATATAATAATAATAATATAAAATAATAAGTAATCAGATGTTAGATTAGAGTTATAAATGCTGGAGCATTAATGTGTGAGCATATAAACTCGGTTTAGTGCACCTTGTATGTAAATGTATGAAAGGGTACAGTATGTGTCTGTAATGTAAAACTCATTACCTGAAAAAGCCAGCGGGTGACCTGAGGCTGGCAGGGGGAAGACAAATAGGCTCTTCTAAACAATCCTGTACTCAGCTGGAGCACAAGCTGTTCTGAATGTGCTCTGCACAATGAAAAACATGCGTTTCATTAGCCACGTACCTCTTAGACTGCCAAATCACGTTGTGTAGACTATGAAATGAGCTTTCGCATGTTTTGGCATAAAGCATTTCTATTCCTCATATGCAGGTTTAGATCTTACTGTAAGAGTCTCTCCTGTTCTCTGTTTTTTGGGGTAACGCCAGTCTTCCTCAAGTCCAGACTCTGATGGTTGAAGAGTCGACCAGAGTTGGTCAGAGTGAAAACTTCCTCTCCAGGGTGGACATCTCTTATGACGCACGAGGTAACTGAGAATCTCTGTAAGAATTCCCTAATGAACAAGAACAGATGTCAATTTGCATAACTGTTTTAAACTTTTCAATATCTCATAGTATATTACCAACAGAAATACTTTTGCTCATGTGAAAGTCCTTCTTCAGCATTTTCATCTTCTTCATCCAGTTTTAACAGATCTTCTTTACAAGCTTGAAGTAGCTGCATTTCAAGCTCCTTAGCTCTATAAAAATACAAAGTAAAGTAAGTACGAAGTCACATAACTATGAATGGCATGTGTCTTTTGCCTTGCAGAAGGAATTAAAAATAACATGTTTTGCATGAATAGTTTTAACGTACAACACATTTCCTGACTTACTTTTGATTCTGCTCCTTCTCTTTCAGCATTTGCTCCAGTGTGTTCTTGTAAATTGTAGGCTTACTTTTAAGATCCTCCAGCTAAAAAAAAAAGAAAGTATTGTAGATCAAGATACAAAACTGTTTGAAAAAGATTAATTATTTTGGTTGTTTTTACATGGAATACAGTTAACCATACTAAGATTTTGGAATGTAAAAATAGTGAACCTTTTTGAAAAAAGTTTGATTATAATTGTAATCCTAGCAACTGCGATTTAAAAACATATTCATGCAAATCTGGCTCCTCCCTTCAGCGTTTTCCACAAAGCCATACCTGCAAGATAGAAGCTAAAGCTAGAATGCCCGAACGCTAGGGCAAGTAGGGGGAATTTATGAATCGACTGGCAACATGACTAATGGGTCCAATTGGTTGAATATTATCAATTTGCATATGGAATTTGTTTGTTTCCTCCCATTTGCACAGCCTGGGGAATTTACAGAGTAGTACTCTACTAAGGAGGAATTTTATAGCTTCTTATTTTCTGAACTGACAAAAAGGCGAATCCTGCCTTTACAGCTTGGAGACAAGATTCATCATGGCATGCAGAATATGTGCAGTTATACTTGGGATTCTACAAAGTATAGGCAAATTTTCAAATCAGTCTATCAATCAGTTTTTTTTTTTAAACTATTTTCATTAACAATGCACCACTACTATTATTTATATATTAATTTGCTGTGTGTGCTGATGTGAGCTTACAGCAATTTTAAAGCCTGGAGTGCTGGGCTCAGAGATTGTTGTCTTCTCTGGAGTGGCAGGTACACGAGTGCTCCCCTCCAGGATCTCCTTTAACGACAGCAGATGATCCTCCGAACTACTATGGCTGCTGCTGAGGCTGAGAACACAGCTCTCTACCTCCATTTCCTCACCTAGCTCCAAATCTATGGGGTCCTTCCACACCAGGTCTTGCTTATCTGCTACATCCTTCCTTTCTCTTGTAATGGTCTTTGAATTGTGTGAGCCCATGATGTTCAGTGAGCTGGGTGATGTAACTTCTTGCTGGAGAGGATTGCAGGTCTCAGACTTATCCATATGGCCTGGCACAGAACTTGTGTATGAAAAGACCGACGAACCCTGTTTCTGATTAAGTTTGCTAAAACGTGAGGGACAATGGTCAGTAGTGGATGAGCTGTCCATAAGGCATTTATTTTCAGTAGACCTTTTCACTTCTTCTTTTTGATGAACTGTTCCATCGATGACAGTGCTTAGGATTGCTGTCTGGAGTTTATGACTTTCTGTCCTTGGTTCATGAAAAAGCCGTTTGGATACATTGTTAGTAGACTTTATCCTGTCTCCAGCATGATTGTTTATTGTTGGAGATAGTTTCTCATTTAGAGTCACCACAGAGGAATCAGTTGTCTTCAAGAAGGCACGTTTGACAAACTTTGGTGGTGAGCTGAAATTTGAAGAACTGACACAAGTCGGAGAGGAGACAAATCCATCATCTTTCTGACACAATCTCTTGCCATCTCCATTTGTTTCTGCGCTGGATATTCTCCGTCTCTTCAAGGATAGAGATCTGACACCTGCTACCAAAAGAGACAAAATGCAGGAAAGACAGATTAAATAAGACAAATGAGATGGTGCTTTAAACCCAGCTCTGACTTTGATAATTTTTGCTATAATCCCTATAGTTTTAAAATCCTGAGTCTGATATGCCCGTAAACAATAAAAGGCAAAGCTAAAACACAAAAAATACTGTTCATGACATTCAGGATGATTTTTGAGGATGGAGCATGTGCAATTTATTACAGTTTTCAACAGGAATTACAAAATAAATAAATAAATAAATAAAGTTAAACTCTAATCATTTAAATGCCTCAACATCATGACACAACATGGTTGCCTGTGACTGACTACAGAAGGCCACGAATGACCATCAGAACATATGGTGGACCTATGACAGACCTACAAAAAAAAAAATTTAAGTAAAAAAAATCCTGACCCATGCCAGCAACAGTATGTAAAATGGAGGTGATTTGTAGTAAAAATTGTGAAAGTGGGAACTGTGCTTTACTGTCTATTTACTAAAACTCCCAGTATTTAGACTCAATCCTCATACTTAGTAAATTACTGGTATTAATATTACTATGCTCCTGGGTGTAAAATTTTGGCAATGAATTACTGCTGCATGTTGTACTGTTTCATAAACACAGATTCTCCACACTACTTGCAGAAAACTATTAAACTAGTACTCCATAAAAGGAGTAGAAGACCATTTTAAAATTGGACAATAAAAAAAGCATTGCTATCGAACATGAACATATGTACAAAATAAGTACATACTTTATATTTAACTGTTTATTCATCTTCTCCATTGACCCAATCTAGAAAACATCTAAATTATTTTATTCTAGATGAACAGGTGAGCAGTCCATCAGTGGCACATTCATTTACACAGAGGGACAATTTAGTATAGCCAATCCGCCTAGTTCAGGTTTTGAACAGTGGGGGAAACTGGAGAACCTAGATAATACAAATATCCAAAACTGGAATTTTCATTTGAAGCATTAGGAAGCTATGCAGTGTCAAACGTAAAGAATAGATACCTGGTGTATTTGCTTCGTGATGTGTGTGTTCTCCCTACAGCACAATGAAACAAACATCATATTAAAAGGTACATGATTTTAACCATAGTCATCATGATGAAAGAATTACTTCTTACATGATTTCTCAGAAAGCTCTCTGAATAATCTCTCCGAGTAATATTACCTGTAAAGATGAGTACTGATCCCGATCACTCGGTTTGTGCATTTTTTCATCAGACTGCTGGCTTTGCTGACTCACACTACTTTGAAAACTCTGTCTTCTCTGAGAGTTAGGTGGAGCTAACGCTTTGTGGCTTGCAGACTTAGAAGAGGAAATGAGCGGCGGATGCACAGATGGCATCTTATGCTGACTGTTACCTGTCTGCAGCACAGACCTTCCAACCTAAAAATCATACATTAGAGTACATCTGTTAAAAGTATATATTGCTAAATACAAGCAAATACTGAATATTATTTTGGCAGATCTAAAAAAAAAAAAAAAAAGCTGGAAATAAAGAAATAAAAGATAAATAAGACCTATTGCTAGTCTAAATAGTATATAACTATAGTTTGGGAATTTTCACTAAAGAATTTAAAGCAAGATTGTACAGGGTGGGCCATATTTCCCAAATAAAATAAAAAAATATATAGTTATTATATAATTTGAATAATGAATGTAATTAGATAGATGTACATGTACTCATCTTGTCAGAGTAAATACAACAGAAACAGACAGATTTCTGCTATTATGAAAAATTACATTATCTAAGAAATGTCTTTTAGTTACCTTCAAATTCTCAGTGAGCTGCTTACAGAAAGCAAGGGCAAATTCTTTTTGTTGGACATATGAATTCTTCCTTTGTAAAGGAGCATCTTTTTTACTAGCAGATTGGCAAGATCTGTCATTATCTAAGTGACTGTTATTGTTATATTGTACTTTTCTCATTAGTACACTGCCATTAGTGGGACTCTCCTGGCTTCTTGCAATGATTTTTTTAGAGTCTGCAGAAAACACTGTTGCAGATCTATCCCTCCTTCCCTGCACAGACGTTTTATGAGGAGGAGGTGTGCATTGTACAAGTGGGTTTAAAGGTTTCAGAGTGTGTTCATGCTTTTTATTCGTCTCCTGTGGTGAGCATTGTGGCACTGAGTCATCTCTTCTTCTATCATCAACTCTGTGACGTGTTGGACCACCAAGTGGAATGAAGTCTTTCACTGGAACAGAACAAAGAGAAGGAGGAGTTATGTTTACTCAAGTTCACTCACTCACTAAATTACTCATTCACTAAAGAAAGCACCGCATTACCCAGGATACCCCGTGCCACACACCCTAGCCACAATGTTAGTTTCACAGAAATGCTTAGATTTACTTTCAGCAGCTGAACCTTAAGGACATACCCAGCCACCGAAGAAGCGTACCCTTGCCATGCATGAGCAGAAAGTCAGGGGTTGAGATTGCATGAACAGCATGTCACAGCATCTGCTCGCAAAAGTTAATACTGCTGCTGTTAGATGATCCACAAAGTAGTTGCATTCCGTACGATGAACTGTATTTTGTTAATAATTATTTAAGGGACAGAAACTAATAAGCTGAACAGCCTATCTAGTATATACCATACTGAAGTGCATCTCTCACCCATGGAGGTGATTTGTTCCCTGAGGTTACTTTGCATTTTAATTTTGAAGAAAGTAATGGTGGTGTCCAAAGGGTCTTCTAATTCATCTGGACAGAGACAAAGGCATGTGAGTTTGAAAAAATACCATAAAGGAAATGTTCTACATTATTTGAACTATTTTGTCAATATTGATTTGTCAGTTTAACGATCATCACTACTACAATCTTAAGTTCTTTATATTCACTATTAAGTGAATATAAAAGTCTTTTCAATACCTGACAAAAACCCTAGTTATTACCCATAATCAAGAGTGCTCATCATCATACACACAGCAAACCATTTTTTAAACTAAAGTTCTCAATGAAATAATTCACAATGGATTAAAGCTTTGACACTGAACTGAGCATAGCAACGTGCTTGTTTTTCACAATTTCTCTGTGTATCTGTACTAGTTCGCTATCTAAAACACAGCCAACTAATCAAATGGTCAGTAACATTAAAAAAAAAAAAAAAAATTTTTTTTAAAGTTCACTGATACAAAATATTACAAAGGAAGATACATGCTGTGTGGCTTGATAAAGAACTTATATACAGACAGTAGACACTGTGGCCTTGTTCATAAAACAAGCATATCCAGTGACACAAGTGCTCATACAGACACACAGAGAGGAGTAAGGGAAGTCAGAATGACTTTGTACTGATTTGCATTGACCTTCACTCTCAAAGTGGAGCACCCAAAAGAAAAAAGAAAAAAAAATCCAAGCAGACTACCCCAGAACACATCCCAGTTCTTTTTCATTTTAATTAAATGTATCTATGTATGTATATGTATAAACATGTATTCAAATTAAATTTGGGGGGATTTCTATACAGCCAGATTACCGTTACCATCACGTGCAAGCCATACAAGCGTAATTTTTACAGTGTCTTTATTGCAGGGCTGGGAAATACAATATAAATTTGTATAAATATTATACAAATATTATAATTGTGATAGATTGTGCCTGTGAGAAGCACAACATCTTTTTTTTATATGCCTTTTAACCAAAAGTTGGAAGCAGCTGATTTGATGTTTATACTGTATGTATTGTATGTACGTATATAAGTCTACTCTTCACATTAAACTTATTATTATTGGAAATCATATTAATGGCAATAACAACAACAACAACAAAAAAAAAAAACATCTTTTGCAGGAGCAGTTAGAACTCACTATAGCCTAATCCTCTAAACCATCTAATGACCTTTAATAATGTAATTATTATTGCAATTACTGCTCCCATCAAGGGTTTGCCATAGCGAGTCCAATCCACACTTGGCACAGGTTTTTATGCCGGATACCCTTCTTTACACAACTCTCCCATTTCATCCGGGCATGGGCATTTGGGCTGAGAATCAAACAAACTGATATGATTTTAATGTATAAATAATGATATTTATCCCTATAACAAGATTCTGTTTTAGGAACCATTGCAAAAAAAGTGAGAAACATCTCTACATGTTTAGTTAACAACATTACAGACTGCAGATCCACAGTAAACACTAGCTTTCCAGAAGAAGATCACTCACACACATCTTTGTCTGAATCAAACACTTCAGAGCAGATATAAAGCAGTTTCACTTCTACAGAACTACAGACATTTACCAATAGCAAGGTTTAAAGTAAATTAACTGTAAATATTAAAGAATAAAAGAAACACCTTGTACTGTAATGTAAACTGACAGTACTGTTAACCCCGGAGTTCCCTAAACAAACTCTGCCGGTTACCTAACTTCCGCGGTAGCAGAAAATGACAAGCTCTGCATTTTAATATATATATTACAGCCCGTAACAAATATTTATTTTTATATAAATAAACTTATCAGACGTATTTATATTTTAATACCAGCGAGAGATATTGCAAGACAATGCAAAGCATGTCTCCTGTCTATGTAAACACTTGCTAATTTGTGTTAGCCACTCGGGTGCTGAATAAGGAGGAGGCAATGCAGATCAGCTAGTTCCTTTACATACACGTACTGAAATGACGAAATTAAATTTGTACCTTCACTACATTCTCGTGCTGGAAGGAAGGCGAAAATTAAAGATGAGCTGTAGTCAACGGAATGACATCCTTTTGAAAAGAAAAATGCGAAATTTCACCCTCTATCTAAGAAGCCGCCCGCCATCGGTAAGTGGGCCGAGTCAGTGCAATAGTTCCGTTTCAATTTCAAGAAAGTCCCGCCTCATTGCGGGATTGGCTACTGAAAATCAGTATGCCGACTGGACTGTTTGGACGTCATTCAACAAACAGCGCACCTACGTGGAATGGTGCCGTTTGCAACTAAGGGCGCTGTTTTATTACGTTTATTAGAGTTTAAGAAAGCACTTTTTTCACAATACACTCATGAGATCGTGATTAACCATAGCTTCTTGCTTAAATTAAAATATGTTGCAGATTATCTGTAAATAATTCATTAATGAAAATGCTTATTCTGTACAGGATTTTTGGGGCCTGGGGCCTGGCGCCTATCTCAGGAAACACAGGCCACCACGCAGGGAACCCCTTGGACAGGGCAGAGCACACACATACACACACTACTGGCAATTTGGGAATGCCAGTATATGCTAACCTGCATATATTTGGAACGTGAGTGGAAACCAGTGTATCATGAGGAAATCCACCAAGCACAGGAACAACATGCAAACTCCATGCACATAGACCTGAGGTGGGAATCGAACCCTCGACCCCAGAGATGCAAGGCCACAGTGCTAAACACAACGCAATTATTTTGTAAAATCATACCATTTCAATTTTATGTCGTGTATAAACCATTTTACTGGTCATAAATTAATAAATTTATATTTATATATAAGGTATGCTACGTTATATATGAAAACTTGTTTTATCATAAATCATTATCATAATCATAAATCACTCATCAGATGATAAGTGTGATCATCTGTTCAACCACAAGCTGAAAAATGCTTCAAAGGCATCCTCCTCACCTTCATGTGGCAGTAAAACCCACACACATGATAACAAACCTGTTAAAATAGTCAGTGTTTTTGACGGATCCAAAGGTCTAGGTAATACAGTTACAGCTGCAGGCCATCTTCATAATCATTCTTAAACAATATTGAGTTCATACAATTATACTGTATTAAGAGAAAATATTAAATGCTGTTTCAATTTGGTACATTTTTGGTCAAATTCAAACAGTGTATCATTTCTAGGATGTAAACGATTTAAACAATGAAGGATTTTCTTTTTTTTTTTTTAAATCGTTATAATAGCAACAACACAAAAAAAAAACTCATCATTACGGATTTATGCAACAGATGTTGAGTTTCGTTTTAAACGCTGATTACATTTGAAAGCCAATGACTGCCCTCTACAGGCGTAAAAGTGGATCTGCAGTATTTGAATCAATAGCTCTCTTTAGCCTCAAGCTTAAACAGTGTACTATGAAGTTAGCAAGGAGGTGTTTATACACGGTGTCCCTTCAGTGACGAAACACTTAGTAATGTAAACGTAAAACAAGATTGTATTCTCGACCTGTTTGAGGCAAAGAGATAAGGGCTTAAATACAAATATATATATAAATTAATAAAATAAAATAAAATATTTTTCTTTTTTTGAGGTTACAGTCGTGTTGGTCATCTTCCGTAGCTACCACTTGACCACGTTAATTACTTTCCGCTCCCTGTGTCAAACTCTAACTAATAGCTTGATACACAGGGGAATATATTTTTATAAGCTTTAATTACTGTGCTGACAATTCTTAGTAAAATGTAGGTTACCTGACATGACCGTAGATTTGCTGTAGGCACATCTCTGACCATAAAATTTTTTTTATTATTATTTTTTTTTTTAGAGTTTTATAGCCAGCTCCTGCCACCTTTGAACGGTCCCTCGAAGTGATGTGTCGTTCAAGGACGAGTCGGTTCCTTCAGGGAGATTTTTTTTAAAAACTCGGCTCTTTTAGGTGTAACCGCACCATATACGTACTAGAGATAAATACAGAATAACCTCTGAACATCAAGACTAATCATTGTGTAAAAAAAAAAAATAATAAAACCCTGCAACTGCGAAATGATAGCATTTGCTTTTATGTGCACGGTTGGCACGGATGCTGTAGCCTTAACAGCTGCATTTCAAAAGAAGCACACTGACGTTCAGCTGCTGTATGTTGTGGCTTGCTATCAGGAAGGGCTTTTTTTCCCTTCTTAGACAGCCTGCTGTGCAGGTGTCATCTCGTTTATTTTAAAACTGAACAACCCCAAGTATACATAGAGTATGAAATCTTGAAGCGCTAATAGTTTTACGTTTTTATCGGATGCACTACTTTCCTCCTGCAGGCAAACAACCATATTTCTCTTCTCTGTTTAAAGTTATTTGATGTACAGTTTGACTGTATATACTCTATTGACCAATATATATATTTCTGAAAAATCTAATTATTGGGCTGCATCAAGCAAAAAAACAACTAAGAAGATTTGAAATTACTGTAACTGAGTTAAGAACCCCTCAACACATTATCAAACCCTGGAACCATAGTGCAGTACCCAGGGGCGGATCTACCGGGGTGGCACGGGGTGGCAGTTGCCACCCTAAGAAAAAGCCTTGCCACCCCATTTGCCACCCCAGCACTAGTGTCCTAGTGTTCTAAAAATAAGAGTTTTACATTTATCTGACGTTCCAATCCAGTTCCAATCACACATCAGCCTTTATTTAATTTTTATAGGACAATGTAAAAATGTGTACCCTAGTGTATACACCGAATAAAAATAGCGTTCCTTGAATCCACAAAAACCATGCAAGGATGCTTGCTTCAGTGTTGCCACTCCATGAATAATTTTCTAGATCCGCCCCTGGCTGTACCATCAACTTTGGGGAGTAGGGGGGGGGGGGGGATTCATGAATGCATGAATGGAAATAACTTAAACACTTGGTGGAGTTGCATAGTAAAAAGAAAAAAGAAAAAGAAAAAATCAACTGTAAAAACATAGCTGTGTTTAATTTTGAAAATAAAAGCATTTCCATACTTATACAATGTGATGAGAACTCACTGAATTATTATTAGAAAACCACTTGTGAGAATAGTGAGACTAATCAGAAAAAAAAGGCTTTCGTTTGCTAGGGAGCATAAACATTGGACATTGGACTTTGGAGTAATGGAAAAAGATTACATGGTCTGATGAGTCCAGATTGACCCTATTCCAGAGTGATGGGCATGTCAGGGTAAGAAGAGAAGCGAAGCGTACCGTACAAGCCTTTTGAGGCAGTGTTATGGTCTGGGGTCCCTTCAGTTGGTCAGGTCTAGGCTCAGCAACGTTATATGGCAATAAAATGAAGTCAGCTGATGACCTGAATGACAAGGTTGACAAGGTTATCACATCACTCACTCCCTAACTCACTTATTGTTTATACCACTTTATCCTGTATATAGGGTCACAGGAGGCCTAACCCCTATCCCAGGAGACTTAGGAAACGAGGCAGTGTACACCATTGACCAGTTTACAGTACAATCCATTGCAGGGCACACATATATACACACACACTCACACGCTCAATCACACGCTGTGGGTAATTAGAGAACACCAATTATCCTAATCTGCATGCCTTTGGACTTCTGGAGTAAACCAGAGTACCCTGAGGAAACCAACCAAGCACTGGGAGACATGCAAACTCCACACACTCAGACCCCGAGGCAATCGAATCGAGGGAATCGAAGCCAGACCCTGAAGGTGCAAGGTGAAAGGACTAACCATTAAGTCAACGTGAGAATGAAGTAAGAATCAGTAGGTCAAATTGAAATTTACAGAAAAATATAGTGATGAGACACAAACGTTGCATGCAAGAATTATGGCTTGGGCTGGAATGGCTGTTTTTTTTTTTTTTTTTTTTTTTTAACAATCTCGTGAATCTTTGTTGATAATGTAATTCTTGATGTTTGAGCAGAATGAATTCAGAAGTCTACAATAGCATTCTGTCTGCCAGCCTACTGAGAAATGCATCCATTCCAATTAAAAAGAATTTCATTATGTAGCAGGACAACGGCATTCAAATCACAACGGCATTACAACAAAGAACTTCATCAGTGGAATAAGGTCATATTGGCCAAGGCAGTAACCAGATCATGAACATTTATTCTCAAGAAGAGTGACACTATCTCTAGAAAAAAAAAACTTGTGTCTGTTGAGGTGTCATCTAGTTTTTGCTTTCTTTTCTTTTCATTTCTTTAAGGGTGCAAATTCTGCAGTTGACTCTCATTCATTTACACATTTACTTACTGTATGTGTTTGAATAAGAAATGCAACGTTTGGGTCAAACCTTTTTTTTTTCTTCTTCTTCTTCTTTTGGATCAAAATGAAACATGAAGCTTCCAGTGCACCGGGGTGTGTGTATGTGTGTGGAGGAGGTGCTTTGGTGAGAGGTTTGGATGGAGAGCGTGGAACTGAAGAAAGTGGGTGGACTTTTTCAGTGATTTAGTCTGGTGTGAGCAAGAAAGCCAACACTTTCTTCATTGTTAATCACAAAGAAAACTGTATGTTTGCTTACGTTTAAATGAAACATCTTTTTATTTGCATGCTCTTACATTATAATGTCTTCACAAGGTTGCAATACGTTTGAACATTTTCTTACCTAGACTTGCTAGTTACGGATTTGCTCATTCTTTTAGAAGCACCATAATGTGAACTCTCCTGCTAAAATGAAATCAGACATATGCTTGGTTAGTCATGCACTGTTATTAGAGGACACAAGATCGTACAAGTTATCTGTTTAAAAGAAGATTTCTTCTTTCTAAGGCAAATCATATACTCACCCTTATGTGGTTAGTACAGCTGTTTTTACATCACCTCCACTTGATTTGTTCCCACATGATGGTTGAATTTGGCAATGGCTGCAACTTCGGCTACTATACACTTTACGGTAACAGCTGTATTATGTTACTGGGTTGGTCTTCCAGAGTCTTTTGGATTTAAAGTTCTTGTGGGAAGCAGGGAAGCTGCTGCATAGACACAATGCTCGGTCGAGGTGTGTGCGCCAGGCAGGCAACAGTGCTGCTCCTGCTACTGCTGCAGGATTGTCGAATAATTACGTCTTTTCAAAACGAGACCGTAAATGGCACTATTACCGGCGTGACTTTTAATGATACGGAATTATTTTTAACCACTCCTGGCACTGAGAGTAGAGCGAATGGCACTGCGCCGGAGCGCGCCAGGACGCCTGCTGTGGAGGAACCAGAGCAGCGAGTCTCTGATGTGCAGAAGGAAAACTCGGACACAGGACACAGAACTAAACCCGGCGAGTGAAAAGATCTGATCACTTTATTTAGCTTCTGGAATAAAAGGCTGCCAGATAAGGAATGTAAATCTGTTTTATTTGATTGAAATTCTTTTTTTTTTTTTTTTTTTTTAGTGTAAGTGTACAGTGATTTACTTAAACAGTTTAATTAGTTCTTCATGCAGAAATGTCCTGTAATATATTATTAATACAAATTATTTACATATTTTATATATATATATATATATATATATATATATATATATATATATATATATATATATATATATATATATACACTATATACAGGAAAAGAAAATTATTATTATTATTATTATTATTATTATTATTATATAGTTTAAGTTTTACTGGCTTATACAGTATCTCACAAAAGTGAATACACCCCTCATATTTCAGCAACCACTGATCACTCATTATATGCTTTCAATACTATGCAAATCGGATATACTTTAGCGTAGTCAATGTGCAGCTTGTACAGGTATAGCAGTACAGATTTATTATTATGATGATAGATTATAACATTATAACTCAACATGCAGACTTTATTGCCTTAAAAAAAAAAAAAAAAAAAGCTGGTAACGAAAATGAGTACACCCTAAGTGAACATATCAAACTGTGTCCGTAGTGTCAATATTTTGTGTGAGCACCATTGTTATCTAGCACAGCTTTAATCCTCCTGGACATGGAATTCACCAGAGCTGCACATGTTGTTGCTTCCACTCCTCTATAATGATATCACAGAGCTGCTGGATGTTGGAGGTCTGGAAACATACTCGGCGACTGACAAACACATGAACATGATGAATAGGACATGTGACTTTGCATGGTTAAAGATGTACAGCTGTTATCACTAAGGGTGTACTCACTTTTGTTGCCAGCTATTTTGACAATAATGTCTGTATGTTGTGTTATTTTCAGTGGACAGTAAATCTATACTGTTATACAAGTTGCGCATTGACTACTCTAAAATATATCCAAGTTTCATTTCTATAGTATTGTCCTTTGAGAAGATATACTAAATTAGAGGAGTTCACTCACTTTTGTGAGTGGGTGTATATTGAGAAGCAAAATCAGATACAAGGAATCTGTACAAATTTCACTCAGTCACTTATCTTATATACCGCTTTAGGCCTGGAGCCCATCCCAGGAGACTTAGGGCTGGAGGCAGGTTATACACTGGGCGGGATGCCAATCCCTTGCAAGGCACACACATACACACACACACACACACACACACACTCATTCACACACTACGGGCAATTTGGGAATCACAATTGGCCTAATATGCATGTCTTTGGCCTGCGACGTACCCAACATTTATTAAAATATATCTATTATAAAAAAACATTGATATGAGAATTCTGTCTAAAATAAATGCTTTAAAATGAAAAACAAAAACACAAATCTAGGTTGTTTTTCTTCAGTACGCAAATTTTCCACCAACATTTCTGAAAGGCATACTTATAAGGGCTTATTATAATATTTTTGGAAGAATCATGGCTGACAGAGTGGAAAAGAAAGAACAAACAGAAACAGATTCTGCAAAGAAGAGATGTAAAGTGACATGCCATATGCCTTTTAATCAAAGCAAAGTTAATTTATGACATGAGGTGGTGATGATGTGGTTTTTATGCAACGGGAATACATTTAAGTAAAGTATGCCAAAAGTCATATACATGTCAAAACCAATCATGGACCATTTATATGTCTGCATCATATTTATCCCGTACCTTTACAATCTTACTTCACATACATGCAAAAATCCAAATGGTCAGAAACGTGAAACACACACACGTACACAGTACTAATAATTTGGCAATGCCAGTTAACCTGATCTACATGCCTTTGGACTATGGGAGGAAACCGGAGTACCTGGACAAAGCACGGGGAGAACAGGCAAACTCCACGGGATTGGGCCCTGACCCTGAAGTCTACACTGTGCCTCCCACTTATGAATCATTTAAAGTACTCGCCTTGCCAAAGCTTTCCTGTCTCTTTTTGTACAGAGACCTTTAACAGTGTTGAGTAAGAACACAACAGATCTAGGGAGGCTTTTCCACAGAAAGGGCCAGTAATATCAACTTTCCTGCATATTTCTCAAGGGGGTTTTCATGAAAGTTCTGACTCAAGCTGTTACACGATAACATTCTGTAATAATTAAAGGATTTGCGTGCTTGCGCTATAATACCACAACAAACTGGTGTTGTGCAGTGGGTACAAGCACAATAGGATGTGGATCTTCGTTGCACTCTGCATACAAAAACGTGTTCAAAACAAAACATGTGGCTGTTGAAAAGTCTTTCGTGTAGAGTTTTAAAAGTTTTGAAAGAAAATCAGTAATTCTATACTTCACTGCGTCACTGCGTTGTGTGTATAACCTGTGCAGTGTAAAATATTGTGTTACATACTGTATGGTATGTAAGAAATTATGGTAAACTATATTGAGGACTTTTTTTTTTTATATTCTTTTCAGTTCAGAACTCATCATTCCATAGTCCTGAAATACACCATCACACGAGACAACTAGCAATGCACACAGTCAAGAATTTTTTCAATTAACATAATTTTATTGGACAACTTTTTATTAGATTACAGATCAACTCACTGGAAAAATGTTCGAGCAATATTTATAAATAACATCCTGCTATTAAAAAAAAAAAAACATTGAATCATTTCTAGATTAGAGATTAAAAGCCTTCAGTTGTCCCTTTAAAACGCTTATCCAGCTTATGACTAAATGTCTATATGACTATTTCTGCCTTGAGCGCTCAATCTTTACTTCCTTTCTCTTCCTTTCTACATGTCTGCTTTTGTTCGGGCCCCCTCCCCCCTACAGACTGTCCGCCAGTGGGACTGGAGTCTCTGAGAGTGTCTGATTTCCAGCTACAGGCTTCATCATCACTGAGCAGTGGGTTAGGCCCCCACCGAGGACGCCTCAATATCCAGGTCAGCCAACATTCCTTGGTTTTTGTGGTGTTTATGGTGGTAGGGATTTTTGAAAATGAATCATACATGAACAGCCGTGTGCACTCTTCAGCGCAAAAAATCAATAAACCGATTATTTGTTTGCTGTGTATGACACTGCATGAAGTGTAATATAAGTGTATGTAGTCTGTTTTATTATCGTGTTAATATGTGGTCAGGTCTATAAAAGCTAAATGAGTAACCTGCTGTACAGTCAGGTCTAGAGGATGGAGATGAGTATGATGGAGCATGGTGTGCTGGGACGGAGGATAAAGAGCAGTGGTGGCAGTTTGATGCTCTCAGACCAACGCTCTTCACTGGGGTCATTCTGCAGGGCCGAAGCTCCATCTGGACGTCAGTATGACTTTCTTACTTATCCCTAAATACATTACTTAGTATTCATCTGAAGCTTAGTCATTTTTGTTGTACTTAATAGTATAAATGTCGTGTTTGTATATGTGTGTGTGCAGCTTGCATTGGGTCACAGAGTATAAGGTGCAGTTCAGTAATGACTCTGTGACCTGGCAGCCCTGCATGAACGGATCACAAGAAGCAGTGAGTTGAAGATTCTGAATACTGCGTCTATAAAATAGCACAGACTTTTTTTTTTCTGCCAGTCTGTTATTTTATATATAATCTCTGTACAGGTGTTCGTAGGTAGTCAGGACCAGGAGACACCTGTGCTGGCTCTGTTTCCTGAACCCACCACTGCTCAGTACATTCGCATCAACCCACAGAGCTGGTTCAGGACCGGCACTATTTGCCTTAGAGCTGAAATCCTGGGCTGCCCCATGCCAGGTCCAGTTTTACACAACCACAGCAACGACAAAGAATTATTCTGCACCAATATTCATACGTTTCATCATCTGCTATATTTGTGTGTGCTCCTAGATCCCCAGAACCAGTTCACCTGGGAGTCAGTGAGGGGTTCTACTGACAAGTTAGACTTTAGACACCATAATTATGCTGAGATGAGAAAGGTAAGTCTGTGTTTCTTTGCTATATGGTGATCCATATATAGTATGCATTTTGACTTCCTGTATTTAGAGCTAATTTCCTTGAACTATTGAAAAGCTTGAAAATGCATCCACATCAGCGACTTGAGATGCGTTGTTCTTTATATAGTTACTGAAGGCAGTGAGTGACGAGTGTCCTGATATTACACGGATCTATACTATTGGGAAAAGTTACACTGGGCTCAAACTCTATGTCATGGAGATTTCAGACAACCCTGGAAAGCATGAACTGGGTGAGTGGTTGTGTGATTTAAGAGCTTGCATTTTCTTCATCAAAGTGTACATTCCTAATTATGCATCTGTTTTTTCCCCATTTGTTGTTATGGGTAATTTGATTTGAAATATTATAGATCTGTGCAATGTTATACTGCAGCCTAGTGGCAAATATACAAGTTTTTGCAACAGACGCAACACACATTCCTTAGAACCAGCTCTAGGATTACACTGTTTATATAAGAGAGGCCTATTCCTAACCTCCCCATACATGTTACACTTATCAACTTTTTAGAGAGATGATGTTAGTCATGTGCACTGCTTGCATGTGATATATTTTTGTCATCTGTTTTTTATTATCGAGAAGCAGTGAGTTAAACATTTTGAATACTGCGTCTGTAAAATAGCACAGACTATAGCGATATGGCCAAAGTAAACAGATGCAGGACTTAGGAAAGTCACTGAATGTTCTTTAGGAAACAGGAGAATCTTTTTATTCACTCTGAGACAAAAGAACTTTGTAAACAGTACCCAAAATGTTTTATAGTTTTAAAGAACGTTTCCAACCAGCTGATGCTGTAATTGTGTAATACGTGTAGGAGAGCCAGAGTTCCGCTATGTTGCTGGAATGCATGGAAATGAGGCTTTGGGTCGAGAACTGGTGCTGAACCTTATGCAGTACCTCTGCCACGAGTACAAACGAGGCAATCAGCGAATAGTCCAACTGGTGAAAGAAACACGTATTCACCTTTTACCATCCTACAACCCTGATGGATATGAGGCAGCATATGAAAAGGTAAATGACAAGGATGGAATTTTGTGCTGCAATGTTAACAAATTGTTCTTGACATGATAATACTCCAGTAGAACAGGATAACATGTTAAGGAAATAATGGTACTGTACACCATTACTTATGCTATCATGGCATTGTGGCAGCAATTCATCATCTGTAGTATTATTAAAACCCTTTTTTCAGGTATTCATGAGCTGCATTTGGTGTCTTAGTGGCCCGTTTTAATGTCACGCCACTTCCTTTGGCTAACTGATGTCATTTCACACTTCTAGCAACACAAGGGTGTTCAAGTCACACCAGGACCTGTAGTGTTAATTGTTAAAAAAAAAAATTAAAAAAAAAATAACATTAAGAAGCAGCACAGTATGGTGATGATACTCTTGGCTGTAATAAAATGCTTGACTGGTGCAAAATGTTTTTTTAAAGTAGGCCGCATGTCCATGAATGACAATCCTGGCAGAGGTCCTGACTCGAAGCCCACTGCAGTTGTTCTCGTTTAACAAGAATCCTTGAAAACTGATAAACATCTTGTTGCCAACTTGTGGAAGAGATTCATCTATTTGTGGAAACTGTACACATGATCATTCATGAACATCACTTGCACATTCCATGAACTCCGCTGGGAATTATTTCCACATACATACATTGCCTTGCAAAAGTATTCATGCCGTTTGAATCTTTTCCACAGTTTGTCACTTTTCAACCACAATCGTGAATGTATTTCATAAATGGACACAACACTTTTCAGATATTTATTTTCCTTCTGCTTCACAATTATGTGACACTTTACATTGGTCTATCACATGAAATCCCAATGCGATATATTTACATTTGTGGTTGTAACAAGACAAAATCTGGAAAAGTCCAAGGGGTATGAATACTTTTGCAAGGCACTGTACATACATACAGTCCTGACCTTACTCCAAGCCATTTTCACAGGTTTGGGCTATTAGAGGAGTTCCTAGGAGACCAGTGTTTCAGATGTGAAGCAGGCAGTCTGATCATACTGAGAAAACATTGTGTAGCAGGGGGATTATATAGAGGAGAATTGAAGGTAGTGTTACTTCCATAACTGGGTTCTGCTATTCGGCACAATCAGTGCAGTCTAGTCCCGTTTTGACTTGAACTCCACTTATAGTATTAACTCAGTTATGATGAACCCAGAACTAATTCATCAGTGGTTTAAAAAAAATATATAAATTCACACACTAAGATATCAAAATCTTAGCTAGAAGGAAGCAAATTCCTCTTCTTCTACTTATTGTTTAGCTGCTTAACTTAGATTGGACACTGAAGCTTGTATTTGGAGCTAATCTCAGAGCGTATGATCAATCAAAGCAGTATTATGATAAAGCAAACAGCTACACAAAAGGTTCAATTATTGGCCTGCACTGAGCAAAGAAAGGGCGGCATGGTGGTGTAGTGGTTAGCATGGTCACCTTGTAACTCCATGGTCCGGGTTCGATTCCCGGCCAGGCTCCCAGTGCTTGGTGGGTTTCCTCCAGGTACTCCGGTTTCTTCCCACATCCCAAAGACCTGCTGATGAGGCTAATTGGCATTCCCAAATTGCTCATAGTGTGTGTGGGTAAGTGTATGTGTGTGTGCCCTGCGATTGCCCTGGATTGGCACCCAGTCCAAGGTGTCCGCCTTGTGCCCTAAGACTCCTGGGATAGACTCCAGACCCCCATGATCCTGAATACAGGATAAAGCGGTATAGATGATACCACTTTATGGTGAGTAAGTGAGCAAAGAAAATCATTGAGGAGATTTTAAATTACGGGAATCAGCTTTAGAAAGTCAGAACATTTACACAAAATGTGATGGAAAATTCACAGCATGAGGAATCATTGCAAATTGACTTTGACTTTAACTTAAAGGGGCAATCTTTTTGACCAGGCAGTGTCTATAGTATATAAAAGAAAACTATAAAGCTAAAATTACAAATGTTCAAACGCAAAAGTAGGAAGTTAAAGCTGACAAAACAGCCGTACTCAAACACGAGACCTTTAGCTGAGACATTTAGCACCTTTCGGCTGCCAGAAGAAGGGTGTTAAATACTTAGGTAAGTGACAGATGAACCAAACAATTGTGTTTCTTTATTTATTTCTCTGTGACGTTATTTTGTACAGCACTATGACTGTCCAATGTTACGTGTGCTGTGTGTGTTTGTGTGTCTTAGGGGTCTGAGCTTTCTGGATGGGCTTTAGGTCGCTACAGCTATGAGGGCATTGACATGAACCATAACTTTCCTGACCTCAACAACATCATGTGGGATGCTCAGGAGGAGGCAACAGACAAAAAGAGAGTCATCAACCATTACATCCCCATGCCAGAGTACTACACCAGAACCAACGCAACCGTACGTATAATGTACAACTGCCATTTCTTAGCAATGTACAGGAATACCTCTGCTTATATTTGTTTTGCCCTATTTTGACCTACCATATTATTTATTCTTACTGATTTAACAGCACTAGATTTCATTACTAGACTTCAGTAATTAACAAAGACACTTTCCACGGTAATGCAGATAATAAGCTTAAATCAGGCATAGAGATCTTCATAAAATATCAGTCGATTTTTTAAGGGTTTGATTCCCACCTCAGGTCCATAGAGTTTGCATAGAGTTTTCCTTTTGTTGGCGGGATGCAGGTTTCCTCCCACAGTCTGAAGACATGCAGTGCAGGCTAACTGGCGGTCCTAAATTACCTGTGGTGTGTGAATGAGTGTGTGAACCCTGTGATGGATTCGCACCCTGTTCATTATGTACCCAGCTTTGTGCCCAAAGTCTCCCTGAAGAGGCTTCAGGCTTCCCGCAACCCTGTACAGGATAAATAGTTTAGGAAATGATTGAAAGAATGAAGGAAAGTTGCCTGAATGCTTCGAGATGTTGGATGACCTACTTTCATGCGAGTTTTACTTCTGCAGTAGCATGATCTTCTGTTCAAGAATCTCCTGGTACATCTGAGTTCATGGGTCCTTTAATGATGCCCAGATGTCCTGGTACAGAAAGGAAAATCAGCCTCAGGTCGAGAAATTCCCATCACCATGCCTGATGTGTCTGTCCAGAGAATTACCTTGCACAAGCTTTCAGGTCTGTCCCGGTGTTCTCTGGCACACTAAAGACAGGCACTTGGTTCTTTATTGAACACAGATGCTTCTTCCTGGCAACCCTTCCATAAATGCCATTTTCTCTTAGTGTTCTTCATATTGTTGAAACCTGATGTTACCTGAAATTCAGCAAGGGGGTTTCCTGGATGGTATGTTTAAATGGCTTTTACCCAATTTATTATTTTTCTTAAAGCTATTGGGGATATTGGCAGACATTTTGGAAAAGCTTCCATTTCAAGTGAGGGTTTCTGTCGTGTTAGAAGCTTTCCCTTTGCTAATTATTTGCCACACATTGGAGTGATTAAGCTCAAACCTTTTTGAGACAGTTTCATAGTCTCTAACCTGTGGGATTTTCCTCCCTGTTAAAAAAAAATAAGGCTTCAATTTGCTAAGGTGCATAGGCATTGAACTTGGTCAGGGGTAGCTCAAGTGGTTAAGGCATTCGACTGTGGTTCGGAAGATCCCAGGTTAAAAAAAAATCTTTACCACCACCAAGTTGTCCCTGTTGGGCCCCTGAGCAAGGCCCTTAACCCTCAACTGCTCAAATGTATAATGAGATAAAAATGTAAGTCGCTCTGGATAAGGCAGTGTTATGATCTGGGTCACTTCAGTTGGTCAGGTCTAGTCCCAGCAATGTTATGTAGCAATAAAATGAAGTAAGCTGATGACCTGAAATGTACTGAATGACCGGGTTACCAAATCAATAGATTTTTTCTTCCCTGATTGCCATACTGCAGACAGTGGGGGAATGAGGAATCATTTTCACACATGAATTAGTCACCACATTACACTCCATAATCAAAGCTAAAGATCGTCAAAGGAAATATTAAAGTTAAAAATGTGGTGCATCCTGATCATCTATATCCACAAAACAGTGCTGAAAATAATGAGATTGGGGATTTGGAGCTCTGCTCCAAAAATAGAAAAAAAAAAGAAAACTCAGCCAAGTATTATTATTTTGGATTATGTAGAATTTGGAATGAAAATGAGATTGTTATTTAATTCTGCCTTTATATAGTGCACATCAACAAAACATATTTTAGTCAGGTAATGCACACAGTCTAAAGGACAAAAAAAACCTTAAAGAATGAAAAAGACTAATATCAGGTTGTCATTTATTGAATGTGCTCCAACTCATTTGAGTAAAAATGCATGAGGTTAATCTTTGTAAAGAGCTGAAATCTTTAGTCGTTCTGGGAAAAACAACACTCCTATTTCTATCAGCAATAAATTAAGTTGAGGATTTGAGAAACAGCCAAACAAGTATTCACACAACAAAGAAATGCTGGGGAATCAGGATCTTTAAAGAATGCAAGCACTTCCTTTCTGAAACTCCCTCTGCTGTGGCCTCCCACAAAAATATCTTCAGAGAAACACAGCATGTACACAACATGGAGTAGCACACATCTATCTCTCTTTGTTGGGGTATGATGATTAGAGTAAATGCTTTTCCAATGGATTATTTAGTTCAGCAATGCCGTTTTGGCAAAAGACCCGAGCTCTAAAATTTTGACTTAAGCCTTGCCAAACATTTATCTACACATCCTCTTAACATGAACACTGAGTGCACTTGCAGCCTTTGATCTTGCTTGCTCTTCTTCTTACATGTTTCGTAGA
Source organism: Clarias macrocephalus (assembly GCA_011419295.1). Classification (NCBI taxonomy): domain Eukaryota; kingdom Metazoa; phylum Chordata; class Actinopteri; order Siluriformes; family Clariidae; genus Clarias; species Clarias macrocephalus. Next base: position 97,919 of record JAAGKR010000745.1, on the reverse strand, counting down.
GTTTCATCATGCATGTTTTAAAGTATTTTCCCCTACATCTTTGTGTGTAAGGTTGCTCCAGAGACACGAGCAATAATAAATTGGATGCAGGAAATTCCCTTTGTTCTGAGCGCTAACTTGCACGGAGGAGAGCTGGTGGTGACCTACCCATTTGACTGCACACGAGACTGGATCCCCCGCCAGGACACCCCAACTGCAGATAACGAATTCTTTCGCTGGCTAGCAGCTGTTTACGCGTCTTCCAATCGGGTGATGGCCAACCCTGACCGCAGAATATGCCATTTTGAGGACTTCCAGCAGCACAGCAATATTATTAATGGAGGAGACTGGCACACTGTCCCAGGAAGTAAGAGAACACATAGGTCAAATGAAGCAGCGTTAAGTCAGTTTTAACCATACATTATAATGATCTGCCCTTTGGTGTTCATCATTTATAATCCCAGTTTGATGTCCATGTATTTGCAGGCATGAATGACTTCAGCTACTTGCACACTAATTGCTTTGAGGTAACTGTAGAGTTGTCGTGTGATAAATTTCCCCATGCCAATGAGCTTCCTGTTGAATGGGAGAACAACAAGGAGGCTCTTCTGCTCTATATGGAACAGGTCAGCTTCTTTTTGTTTCACTGCAACTACCAACTTAAACTGCTGTTCTGTACTGTGTTACTGACTCAAGCACTGACCTGTCCGGCTTTCAGGTGCACAGAGGCATAAAAGGTGTGATCAGGGATAAAGACACCAAGCGTGGTATTGCAAATGCTATTATTCGAGTCGAGGATCTGGACCATGACATTAGATCAGGTATGCGCATTCTGTAATTTCAGAATCGTTCTAATCTATGAATCTCCTGACATGATTAGAAATTTGATGTTCCCTTGCTTTATATAGCTTTAGATGGTGACTACTGGCGCCTGTTGAATCCCGGCGAGTATAAGGTGATTGTCTGGGCAGAGGGATACGTCCCTTCTGCACGTCGCTGCTCTGTAGGCTTAGAGCCACAGGCCACCATCTGTGACTTCAACCTTGTAAGACCATCAGAAGAGCGCTTAAAGCAGATCCTGGCCAAAGGTGGGAAGATTCCCCGGGATGAACAACTCCGCATCAGAGCCTTGAGAATGCGCAAACTCAGAGTCAGTACAAAGATTCTAAACCGCCGGCGTGAGCAGCAGCAGCGGCGTGCCAAAGCCAAGAGAAAGTGAATGGTACACTGTAAAATCACAAAATTCCTAAAAGAAGGGATTTTGGAAACTCATTGATAACAGAATGAGAATCTCAGGAGGCTTAGATAGATGGAAAGTAGTAGTATGTACAAAGGAAGCTCGACCACTTTCTTACATTCCCAACATGTTACGTTACAACATTCATTCTAGGATCTGAACTGTTTAAAGTAGAAATTTACACCTGGGTAAAAGCAACCCAGGTATTTTATTCCTTTAAAAGTATTGAATTAGCCCATCTCTGCTCTGCAGTGTGTCCCTGAGCAACTTTTTAACACTGAAATTGTTTTAAGAATTCATGTAAATGTGAAAAACTCGACAGTGAAAAAGATAAGGTGTAGCTGGTTTTCTATACCTATAATTTTGTATTAGCAACATGTAACAATTTTACACTCTAATAAAATAACCATTTTGTTTGAAATTTGTAATGATTTTGAAACTTACTCTAATCATTGTAAAGTGCTAGTGGCTGTAATGGTTTTATCCATTATCAATATCAAAAAGCACTAAACACAGCTAATGTTCCTTCATTCATATTCAGTAAACGTTTTATGTTGGTCAGGGTCATGGTTGTCCCCATCCATGGTGTGCAAATACAACCTGAATAATTCCAAGCCAAGGAAACTAGAGAGAACATGGGGAGAACATTCTCTGAAGAAAGCAGAGTTTATGCAGTCACAATGTGACTGTACATAAAAATGACACACATTTGGAATACAGAACAAACCAACTGGGACAAAAGGTCTTTGGGTCAAACCCCAGCTCATGCTGCTTCAGAGGGGTCCGCTTTAATGCTCAGCATTTCCTGTATTTTTGTTGGACCGATTTCACGCTTGGACTGATCACAACAAGGTCTTGGTGGTGCTGATTTAGATTGCAGCTGGTCAAAGAACTAACAACCAATAAGGCACTGGAAATAATATCCCAGTATATTTCACTGGTTTTGGTTATGTAGTTATACATACCCAAAACTTACCTTAATCTCATTAAGGAGTTTCTGATTAGTAGTGAAATTTAATTTAACATACTGACAGTAAAAAAAAAAAAAAAAACAGTAGCTATATTATTAGCAGTGGTTTCTGCAAAATAGTAAAAAAAAAAAAAAAAAAAGTTAAATTATATATATATATATGTATATATATATATTTTTTTTGGAGGACACATTAAAACCATGTTTAATACAGAAATATAATTTAATCAGTCTGAATTGTAGCATATTATCCCATATTCAGGCAACATGCTGCACAAAAGAGTGACAAAATCTTTATTGTTTTGTACCACTAACATCATTCTGTAACTTAGTAGAGCACAGGAATGCCGCTCCCCCAATATCGTCTTTCCTCTATTCCCCCTTTTCCAGATGTTTTAGTCATGGAACCCAAACATTACAGAAAAGTCAGTCACTGTCAGTTCCATTTAACTTGAAAGCTAAATTAATTAGAGACATTAATACATTACGCAACTGCATTAAACATGTTGCCATAATAATTTCCCACAGTCCTTTCTGTCTACATCACAGCTCAGCTTCTAAACTGTTGTCAGGGAGTGCACATACTTCTGACACTGCATGAATTTGAGGTATAGACAACAGCGTTGGATGAGCTTGTCCTATCTGCGAGAGTTGATGTATGTGAGAAATTAAGAGAGGAACTTTACTGGAGCCTCTACTCACATTCTATTCTCACCCAGGAATCATCATCATCGGCAATGACCTTATCTACCAGGAGATGCACATAACTCTGAAACACACTCACGCAAATGTACTGCTTCGACTATCTATATATCAGACCCCTATAAAAACTGTCTTAATTTAATGTCTCAAGAAGCAAGCTGCCTTTCACACATACCACACAATCACACAAATAACAGCTCATTTTGGAGCTGTGTGAACACTGTGCTGCTAAAAAAAAATTGGCAAAACTCAGAAAACTCCATCCATTACAATATTAACAGTTTGTACTGCTTACATTCAGTGCTACTTTACATGTTAACGATAATGCTGTAGGGGGAGGGTAGCATTAGACATGCAGGTCAGGCTTTGACACCAGAGAGCGGTCATGTGCCGAGGTGGAAAGACTGCAAAATAACTTTGCAATCTTAATACCACCATGAGCACAAACCAGCCCTCTGCATACATCCCTCTAAATCAGAGGCATGCACTCAAACATGTTAAATGGCTATTTCTCTCAGTACTGCACATGTACATTCAAAAGTTTGTAGAGATTACACAGATTAAAGAGCACAAAAACTGCTGTAAAAACACCCGACTCGTTTACACAAACCTGCACTCACACCTTGACACCGTGAAGGATCAACCTGCCAGGGTTTGTGTGTGTGTTAAAAGTGGGGTTGATAGAGTGCTACACGTCCGCTGAGGCAGCCTGAGGCCAGCTGACAGTGCGTGGGTGAGAACTTGGAGGTCAGCACTACGTCACTGTGAGAGTAGATCGAGCGAACCTCGCGCAGCACTGCCGTACGCTCGGGCACACATTCCTCAAGCTCGGCACAGTTCTCGTCGAAGGCCAGCAGACGCACGCCGTACCCGTATGGAGAACAGATAAGGCGACCATCTGGGCTGAAGCACAGCTCCTTGATATAGCCGCGGCCCACGTTGGCCTCCTCAATGTAGTGCGTGAGTCGCAGAGAGCAGCGAGGCGAGGCTGGCAGCCGTGGAGGGGCTCCCTCCTGAAACTCGTACACACACGTCCACTGTAGGGCAGAGAAGCAAGGCGATCATAGTTTGTCCAACTTTGTTCTTGTATGCTCTAGGTCAGGTGTCTTCTAATAACTATAAATAATATAGGTAAAAGTTGTCTTATTAAAAACTGCCATTTCATATCACTTCTGGCTCTGAATTTTACAAAGAAAGAATAAACATACTTCTCTGTCTAGTCGCCATTAAACATTCTCGTTCCTGACCTCCCATATCTCACTAAATATCTCTAACCAGATAGCTAGTCTGAGGTCCCACTAGCTTGCTGTTAGGTTATTCACATGTGTGCATTGTGGTTAATGCATGTGATTCCACAAGCTCAAACAGAATGCTTGTTATACATCTGGTTTCTGTTTAGAATCTGTGGCCAATTTTTTCCCCATATGTTTTGTTTTGGCTGTGCTTCAATATTTTTATATTACTCAGGTTCAGCCTGTTGAAACACTTTGATTTGCATCTGCGTTACAGTGACAGGAGGAAAAGCTACTGTTTGTGTATGCTAAAGGAGCAAAGTTCAACTATGTTTATTATGTTGCACATAAGAAGCAAAGCAACAGGACAAAGGGAACTATAAGAATAAATGTCAATCATCCTCTCTTTTGGGTTCCTACAAAATTCGCTGGAGATGGAGATTGGACAGAAACTGTGCTATTTAGTGCTTTAAATGCACTGTGACGCAAAATGGTCTTTAGAGAACATTAGTGACCTATAACTAATGGATCCATACAGTAAAAAAAGATTATGCGAGTAAAAGCATCCACTGAACGAGCTAGACACTTTCATCACCCAGCCAGAAAAAAACTTAAAATCAGGAATGGCTAATGGTGGCCAATGAATAACGATCTAAGAAACCTGCAGATGTAAGTGCAGGTTTACCTTACATTCTCTTAAAGACTGTCCACAGCTCGGAGTCCATGAGCTTTTGTACCCAGTAGATATGTTTATATAAATTTACACTAGACATTACTTAATGCTACAAGTTATGAGGTTTGTTTTCCTCTATAATACCGTTGTGTATTACACTGACCTCCTGGTCATCCATGTTGCTGGAGCAGCGCAGGAGTGTGGCCCAGCCTTTGGGGTGCAGCTGCAGTGAAGTGATGCAGTTCCCCCGGTCTCTCTCACCTGGGATCTCTGGGGTTAAAACCTCCAGACTGTTCCTAGGAGACAAACCTGGGGAAAAAAAAAATACACGTGCACACAAAAAGTTCAGCCATCAAATATGTCCAACTAAAGCTCCAAAATAGCAAAAAAACAGAATAACATTCGCTTTATCTTTGGTAAGGATGGCATTACACCATCCTCTGGCAATAATTCTAACAAGGGCTGTAGCTATCAAATATTTTAGTAATCGAGTTTTCTACCAAAAATTTTATAGATTAATCGAGTAATCGGATAAAATGTACTTTTTACTTACTCTATGTACTTTTGGATAAAATGTACTTCGAGTTACTCAAGGAATCGTTTCAGCCCTAATTCTAACACTAGTTAATTGTGAGTGTCTGCCAGCTTATGTATAAAGAGCAATCTGCAATTTCCTCCAAGTTTGTTGAGTTGCCCTGTGAAATAAAATATATATTAGTGAAATCAACTCTCACCCTCCTCAGTCAGTAACTATCATGACAACAGCCAGTGGGTGGGAATTACCAAATTGTGAGAACAATTGTAAATAACAAAAATGAACTGACCCTCTCTATGAGGATGGGCTTTGTTGTCGTTGCCATGACGAGACCCTGATGTCCTGGAGCCTGTTGAAGAACCTTCTGGAAAAGGAGAAAACATTTTTACGTTATAAATCACTCCCATACATTTTGCAACACAGCTACATTCTTTTGGCCTTTGTCCACCACCAATGGTGGTGTGAGTGAGATGTAAGTCAAGTAACTTTGCACACTGTCTTTGTACATTGTTCTGCTCGAGTTTGGACATTTCTCATTTTTCACACAAATGAGGAATAACTCCTTACATGGTGCACCCCTCTAGGACTTTCACTCCAGACTCCAGATGTCCAGACACAAGCAGAACAATGTGCAAAGAGTTTGTATTCACCATGGACAGAATTCAGCAGTCATCCACTGGTCGTCTTGCGTGGTCATCTTCCAGGCCTTTCCTGTTGCTGAGCTTGCCACTTATTTCCTTATTTTTGAGAATGTTACAAACTGCCACTCACAATGATGATGTTTTTTTGTTTGTTTTTTCAGCCTATTGAGGCCCTCATTCACTTTCATAGACACCTCTTTGAACCTCATTTTGACAGTTGAGTGAACAGCAACCAAATGCCAATGTAACACTCAGAACCACCTCCATATTTTATCTGCTGGGTGAGACAAAGGAACAGGCCACATCCGGCCATACAACTCAAATTCAGTGGTGGTGTCCAGAGGCCAAATGCCAAAACACTTATGTTTGTTCCAAAATTTAAGGACCTGACTGTATGTACTTGTCTATGCAACAGTATATATATTTAAAAATATGTGGACACCATCACCAACAAATCCACTTTGTGAACATCCCATTCCAGACATGGTCCATTTGCTGTTATAATAATATCTTCTTGAAAGGTTCTCACTCTTTGGAGTGTGGCTGTGAGGGGTTTGTGCTCATTTGGGTAATTCAGTTAGGTCAAGTGAAGGAAATTTTTGCATCCTTGTATATTCCAACTTTGTGACAAGAGGTTATAGAAAGTCTACACATGGATGTCCTGGTCAGATGTCCACAAACATGTTAACCTAACATTTAAAATGTATGCTGCAACTGACATAAATATTAATTTACTTAAATAAAAATTTAATTTGACTCCTCATTATCAAAGTCTATACAGTAAAAATTTTCTACAAATGCTTTAATTGAAAACCTTTTTTTTTTTTTCAAACAGGACATGTATAAAGCCTTTCACATGCATACCTGTACTAAGTGGAGTGCGTCTGGCCCGTAGGATGCGGTAGCTGCCGACCTCCAAGCTCTGAGTGAGGTCAAGGTCATGCAAGATAAGCAGGTAACCAGAGGAGGTGGAGATGAGCATCTTGCTGCAGTCTGGCGTTAGGCGCATCCGCATCAGATAGCGTGTGTGAAAGAACTTCTTATGAGGACAGCCGTCTTCTGTGAACCTGTGTACATACACCAAGGTTAGATCACATTAAATAAATCCATGCTGCACAAAAGGTGTTATGACGTCCAATAGCACAAACCTGTTGGTGTCCCAGGTGATAACATTTCCATCGAAGCCAGATGTAACAAGTAAGCGAGTATGCGTGTCATACTCGATGTTCTTCACCCAGCTAGCATGACCGTGCAATGAACACACCTTTGAGTTCAGCTTTCTTAAATCCCACAACGCAATGGTGGTGTCATCAGAACAGGTAGCAAACAACCGGTTATCCAGAAACCTACAGGACAATCAGAGAATCAGTCTGTAATCAGACTTTACACATCTAACTTGTACAATGTCAATATTCAAGCTCCTGAAGAGATGCACATGAACATGAGACTAATTATGAATTATAAATAAAATGAAATACCAATAGCAATGTTGATGCTGCCACCCCATAATGATACATAAAAACACTCAAAACAATTAGAATTTCACAGAAATCTAGATGTAAATAAGAGATTGAGTTTCATTTAATTCTCAATTCTGATTGATCAAAAGGTGGTGATTCATTTTCAATATTAGCTTGGCAGTCTAGTTCAGTTACAAGGCAGGTTGCATATTTACATTACTGTGTATAAAATAATATAAAATTCGTTGAGATAAAGACATTTTCTGTGAGAAGCTGTTTATTCAGCATTTTTGGAAGAATCAGGCTCAATGCTGATTGACAGATGGTGGTAAATCTGTATGTTTTCCCCACACAGTAAAGTCTTTGGGACAAATTGCCAACATCGCAATCTATATTTTTGTTGTATTAATCATGAAGAATGCCGTTCGCTGCTGTTAGAACTTAACATGACATCATTGAACGCACAAATTCCACAACATTAAACCCACCTGTAAGTTATTAATGATTAAAAGACACAGGTTGGCACTGGTATAAGAGGTATAACATTATTTGAGATTTGCTGTTAGTATAAAATGATCAACATGTATGTTGAAACACCTCTATGCTCCATCCGTCTCAACCTTCACCTCATTGATTTTTTTCCTATAACAGCACTCCCATCATCTTTTGATTAAGCATGAAAAAGCGATTTTATCAGTGTTTCCATGACATTACCTGTAATCAGCTTTGTATCAGATGTAGATGAGATAGCACCTGAGTGGAACCAAGTCCACTCCCAAGTTATAAAAATTGCATCCTGCTGTACACACATATTATAGTAGATGAACACTGGGCAGTGTGGCATGGCAGGGGTAGCTCAGTGGTTAACGCTAAAGTACTGATCAGAAGGTCGCTAGTTCAAACCCCAGAACAAAACCCCAGAACTGCTGGGCCCTTAACCCTCAACCACTCAGATGTATAATTAAATGGTGTGCAGGTTACTATGGATAAGGGCATCTGCCATGTGCAGTAAATGCAACACTGCTAAAAGGGAATCAAGCACCATTTCCACATGGTCAAGTCAAGTCAAGTCAATTTTATTTATATAGCGCTTTTAACAATTGACATTGTCGCAAATCAGCTTTACACAATAAAAAGAAGTAAGTCTGTATGCAATGTGTATGAATCAAAATGATAAGATTATCAGGACATACACATGGTCAGGACATACACCTTATATCATGTGCATCCTAATACTACTTGTAAAAGAAATTTGACTGTTACATCACCCATTTTATACCATAACAATTTGATCACTACTTCCACTGGTTTATTGCATCATATGACTACAATCTACTATCTGGATGGGGTTTTGATGTTAAGATTGTCAATTACTTACTACAAGGTGCAAAATACATATCAGACCTGCTTTGGTAGTTTCACTGAAATAAATGAACAGTGGCTTCTGTGTGTAATCGGGAGGTGAGGAAGTGATGTACCTGATGTTGTTCACGCAGTCCTCATGAGCCTCCACTAACGTTTTGATGTGTTTGGACGAAACGGGATCGAACAGCAGCACTTCAGTCTGCTCACAGGCCACAGTCAGCACCGACCTAAACACACACACACACACACACACCAACACACTTTGTCTCTCGCGGGTTTACACCTCCGTCCAGTGCTGAGTGTATGAGGAGAACGGAAGCTGTCTTACCCGTCCGGTGAGTACTCTAGGTTGAACACGGCGCCGTGAGTTTGGGTGCTGAGGTTCACCGAGTCCGCAGCGGGACTCATGGATGAATAGAGGCGAGTCATAGTCCTAAAGTTATCGCGGGCCGGATCCACGAGCGGCCCTCTGCGCACGCTCCGGTTCCGCAGCCAGGAGAAGAGCGACTCGCGCGCGCTCGATGTCCTGCAGCCTGCACTCGGAGCTGCGCCGCGCGCCGTCGCTTCAGGCCGCGAGCTGCACTGAGTCTGGGAATTCTCGCGCCTGCTCTCGGGAGACGACGGTTTCGAGCGGACATTCTCTTCTTCCTCCTCATCGCTCTCGTCCTCTCGGAACAGTTCGTCGGAGTCGCGGGTGAGCCGAGCTTCCTCTGGATCGCAGCTGTCGCTCGGTTGGCCCGAGCTCATAATGGCAGCGTCGCGCTCGGCGGCTCCGTTTTGAACAGTACAAACGGACAGACCGGCCGACTCGCGACCTCTGCTTTACTGTCCGACCGCTTGCTGTTAGCTAGCACCGGACAGACCAGCACCAGGGCTAAAACCGCAAACACCAAAAAGCTCCCATTAGTGCAAACAATCAAACCGACCCGAGTACGCGTAGACAACAAATGACGTATTTCCGGTTCCTTTTTAGCCGGCGTCCGCTATAGGCGCCATTGACAGGTAGCTGAAGTTGTCGCTGGAGGATCACTGCATCACCTGTAGCGCCGACAGGGATTCATGAAGGCATTCCTGTTCAATATCATTGAATTAGACAGCTTTCTAACCAAGCACATTTCTTTTGCTATTTAAAACTTACTTGCGTATATTCTTCTCCTACTAACACCCGCTACCAGGCATTAAGATTTGATGGCACTTAATACATATATATATGGTAAATAATCAGAGATTACCACTTAGGTTTAGAAGCTGCTCTTGGTAAAACCAAGACCAAGCAAGTCTTTAAGGGACTTCACGCCTGCGAGTGAAGTGAGGTCAATACCTCCTGAAAAAAGAAATCTCACTTCTTAAACTATATGAATACTAGTGAACATATGTAAATATTAGTAGTCATCACAAACAGCTCTGTACACTTTCTTTCTTTCTTTATGGTCTCAGTGTCAGAAAATGTATTTAGCTTTAAATATATAACGATTTACACAATTTAATATGGCGTTGGGTGTAGAACAGATTTTTAATGTAAATAATAAAAAGACCAAGCAAGTGAAAGGACTGACCAAATGTATGTTTTTAACTTTACAAAAGGTTTCCAGTTTTTAACAAATGGTTAATGGGAATAATAATTTTTATTGCCCATTGTCCTGTATACTGCTACCTTGCTCCCCACTTTCAGTTTCCCTGTACTGCTTTAATTAATTATCTACCAAATCATATGAAATTCACAACATGTCTCTGATGCTTTCCGTGTGACTTTCCTTCATACTGTCATAAACAGAGCGATAAACATTGAGGACCTCATGCGCTGATGGTCTTAGCTTAGGATTCCGCCTCTTACAGTCTGCATGTATCTGAAAGAGGTTCAAGTGAATAACATCACTCCCAGAGACGTGACCCAGCAGAGAACGGGTCACATCTGGAATCTTCCAGATGTCTGACTTTTCGTCATAGCCTGGCATCAGGTCATCTGAGAAAGGCGTTTCATCGCCAAAAGGCCAAAGCTGCTCAGGGGCAACAAAGTCACCCATCAGTTGACGATGGCCACACTTGATGCCCTGACCCCCACGCTCTACCAATGGCAGTGCATCTAGATCGTTTGCCAAAAGCCGCAGGTCAGAGGTGAGCAAGAATTGACTGAGTGTTTTGTTTAGGTCATTAGAGTCACACATGACACGGGTACCCACTGGGCTGTTGTGTAAAAACACCAGAAAGACAACATAGTCTAGTGCCAGACGCAGCCGCACCTGCCATGAGTCCTGTGTGCGGTACCGATCCTGTGCAAGAGTAGAATCAAGTGTCAGTGCTGATCCCAAAGGGTGGTACTCAGTAACAAGTACTCGATCTTCTTCACACACCCCGACTAGTGACACCACACGTACACTCTGCAAGGAACGTAGCATGGATACACCATGAAGGAAATCAGCTTTATAATGCTCAGATGACAAAACACACAAGGCTACTTTTTGCCCCTGCCACTCTGACAGGTATACCTGAAACACATCATGAAAGACAAGTAGTTAATTCTTAAACATACACCAAAACATTGTCACCATTAAATATATACAGAACTTAAACAAATACCTGCTTAACAGCTCCTTGTCCAATCAGCCGGAGACGACGAACGTTAGCACGGATTTCAGGACACTGCAACCAGGGCGTACAGTTTTTCATAGTGCCCACCTTAAAATAGCCTGGGGAGCAGTGCATGTGTCCTGAAGGTGGGGAAGTGCCCTCATACAGAGCCTCCAGGTAGACATAGAGAAGCACGTTGGCACATAACAGAGCTAACAGGCACAAAAATATAGCAGGCACCCCACACTTTGGACCACTTCTAACCCTCTGAGCCATGGTGGCATCTTAACCTGTATAGTAGAAAATAAATATTTGATGTACATTTCCAGATAATGACTAACGTATAATTCTACACATATGTACTTTTTGTAGACCCAAGCATAATGCTGCCTGCAGTATATATATATATATATATATATATATATATATATATATACACACAGTACTGTATATCAAAATTACAATGTCATGTTTTCCATGATGAAACAGATTACATGACTATGTTCTTAAAGGTTTGTACAAATATTTGATGTGTGCCTATGGAGCAGCTACACAAGCAGGAACATACTTGCCTGCATACCCTTTGTACACTCACCAGGCACTTTATTACCACATGGAACCCATGCCATTAAGGACTAAGGCTGATCTGAGTGCCATGTAAGGCTCTCAGATCGGCCTTAGTAAGTATAGTATTTCTAATAAAGAGCTCAGTTTTTCTTGAATCTTACCAGCACTGGAATTAGTTTTTTAACTAATGCTTATTTTGAATAAGACTCTAAAAATTTTCAAGTACTAACGAGGCTAGGATAACATGCATCTTTTCAAAACAGCAAAGTTTGCCATGCATATGTTGATTGGCACATTGAAATTGATAATCACTCACTCACCAGGACACAAGGCAGAGACTTAGGACACAAGGCAGTGTACACTCTAGATGGGGTGCCAATCTGTAGGAGAAAACTGGAGCACCGGAGGAAACCTACCAAGCACGGTGAGAATATGCACACACATGGAAATCGAACCCAGACCCTGAAGGTGCAAGGCAACAGTGCTAACCACTAAGCCACCATGCCACCTGAACTTGATAATGCCTCTAGTAATTATCTTGGGATTGTAACAATTGTTTTTTGAATGGTATAATTTAATCCTAGAATCAATGCATAGTCTATACCAGCTTGTCTAAATTAAAAAGTAGAACACAAAAATCTTTGTGTAAATATTTCAATTGGCAATTTTTACAATTTAAGCAACACATTGGCTTAGTGGTTTGCACTTTCGCCTTGCACCTCTAGGGTCCGGGTGCGATTCCCACTTAGGGAATGTGTGCATGAAGTTTGCATGATCTCCCCGTGCTTGGTCTTTCATCTGGGTACTCCGGTTTTCTCCCACAGTCCAAAGACTGTGGATTGACATTAGTTTAACCGCCATTCCCACATTCTCCATGATTAAGGATTGTGGATTGGCACCCTGTCCAGGGTCTGTTCCACCTTGTGCCCCAAGTCTCCTGGGATACGCTCCAGGACCCTCAACCTTGTAAACAGGATAAAGCGGTATAGATAATAAGCGAGTGAGTTTTTACAATTTCTCCCATGCTGATCCCTTGTGGTCACGTGATCTAAAATGTCGACCACCAGAGCAGTCTGGCGACATTATGTAGAATAAACATGCTTATTCATACAGTCTACAAATGTATTTGTTATTCATCTCATGTGCATTTAGATCTGAAAATAAAGAATAACTATAACTGTACAGGCAACGGATTAAACCTGAAATATACGAGCTAGTAATTACTTATTTAAATGATATTGACTCAACCCGTAATGTGGAGAAACAATAAATATATATTTAGGCAAAATTACAGTTTTAATGTCTAAAGATGTTTTAAAAACAGTATGTTAAATCCTCACTCTTACCCAACTTTTGCTAAATCGTATGCATGCCCACATCCACCAAGTTCCTCATAAGTATAACGAGCATGATGATGAAACAACAACAACTTTAAAGTACTCTAAGTGTTGTCGTCTCTCCATGAAGACACTCGCTTCGGTTTGACTTATTCGATGAACCTGAAATGCAGATTTGAACACAATATACAATCAGTACTGCCACCTATGGGCAGTTAGGAGTACTGCTCCCTCATAGATTGAGTCAGGATTATTATATTTAAGGAGTCATGCAATTATATATAAATATAAAACCTGATAAAACATGAATAGGTTTAGGTAAAAATGTAAGCATTTTGTGTCGAAGTAAAAAAGTTAATTAAAACTACATATTTTAAACAGTATGATCATCTCTCTGTAGTTATACGTGTATTATTTTTATTCAGATCATTTTTTATTCATTGCCGCGCGTGCAGTGTTTTCCACGTCTCCATGGATCAGCTTCATTTAATAATTAACTCGTCAATTTGACACCCTGACTCTTGTTATTTATTTGAACATCAGGGTACGGACCTTTAACGTGAGAGCGCTGGCTATTAATAGGAAAGCGTTGTGTTTGGATACCCCCGACAGACAGACAGGTGTGTAATGTAGGGAGATCTGAGCGATGGAGACGCTGAGGCGCGTGGAGGAGATCGGAGCGGAGCGGCGCGTGCGGTTCCGCGTGGCGTCCGCGCGCAGCGGCAGGGTGCTGCGGGAAGTGTTCAGGGAAGGCGAGGAAAGCACCGAGGACTCGGCGGATTCAGACACAGCCGCCGGCTCGGAGACTGAGCGCGCCGCCTCTCCCGCCATCAGCGAGGCGAACGGGCATCTAATCGGCCTGGCGGTGGAGCAGCACCCGGGGGACAGCGGCAGTGAGCCGGACGACCTGCTGGTGTACGCGAGCGCGGCGCATGAGCAGCTGTTCAGCCGCAAACGCGTGAACATCTTCAGCAAGAACGGCACGATCCGTGGAGTCAAGAACAAAGTGAGCGCAGGCCAAGTGCTCTTCAATAATCTCTCTAAACTCTACGGGGTAAGTTGGTCGGTGTTTAGGAGTATTTGTATTTACGCACATGGCGCATTTGAACTGTGCTGCATGTGAGGCGTCATTCATCCATCTGTCCGTCCATCATCTGCGTAGGGACGCGGATGGCCTGGAGACCATCCCAAGGAAGTTAGGGCACAAGGAGGGGCACACCTTATTGCCAGCGCTGCATCATAAGTCTTATTATCATCAGTATGTAATCGATCCTTTAAAATTATGGTAACTGAAAATGACAAAGAGCCTAAAGGCGAGGAAACGGATAGTGATAAGACTTTTAGGCTCAGAGGATTACACTATCAACCTTAGGCATAGTATGAACCAAGAAAATTGCTTAAAATATGCTGGTCTGTGTTAATAGGTAGTGGTTTTAATGGAAAAAGAGTTAGATGTTATGCTGACAAAGAAAAATACAGAAATTAATTAATTAATTAATTCAGTGAGTCGGCACAGACTCAAGTATTACAAAATGGTGCAGTTTTCTTTTCAGTTTCTCAATTTCTATTTGTAAAAGTAATAATATGTGAACGTAGTTGGTGGCGTGGTGGCTCAGTGGTTAGCACTGTTGCCTCGCTCCCCCAAGGTCCAGGTTTGATTGCCACCTCAGCTCTGTGTGCATGGAGTTTGCATGTTTTCCCCGAACTTGGTGGGTTTACCTCGGGGTTCTCTGGTTTCCTCCCACAATCCAAGGACCTGCAAATTAGGCTATTTGGCATTCCCAAATTGCTCATAGTGTGTGAATGTGTGTGTGAGAGAGTGTGCGATGGATGGATACCCCGACTCGTGCCCTACACTATGTCTCCTGGGATAGGCTGCAGTCCCCACTCGACCCTGTATACAAGATAAAGCAGTACAGGTGGTGAGTGAATCTAGTTGAACCTTGTATGTACCTTGTAACAAATATTCTGGCCATGTTTGGGAAGCTACAGTAATATTCTGACCATGGGCAAAATATGTAGATGTTTCAATTTCTCCTGGATTTTTAGCTAGTCTAACAAGTAAGTATTTCCAAAAGAAGATTTAGATTGAATAAAAGTCACTGAGCACCCATACATTCACTGGAAAGCTAAATTCATTTCGATGCATTCTGCATTATTACTTTTATATTGTTTATCTCCCCTTAACAGGCAAGAGAGACCATGTCTGTGAAGAAGCTGCCTGCAGGAATTTAAAGTAGTGCCGCGCAGAACATAGCATCACATCTGGCCAGGGGATTGCATGAGGAGCCTCAGTAATCTGTTTTAAACATGAACCAGGATTGGACTGATTTAGACACTTTACAATAACACTAGTTTTGGGAACTTTCATATAGGAGCTGAAATGTCCAGGTGTAGATGTGCAATTTTTGATATTTTTTAAAGAAAGTAAGTAATTTACAGAAGGTTTACTTGGATCTTTTAGGCTATAGGGATATTTTGAGGTGGGGCAGTATGCTCAGAATTCTTGGTTCTAGGTGTCTGTTTGCTACATTTTCATCTAATTGGAATTAATTTATGTTTCTACGGGACACGCTGTCAACAACGCATTATTACCTTCACTGATGCATACAGCTGCATGCATACAATCACACATACAATCACACATGGCACATTTTACTTAAGCAGTAAGTCTTTGGCAGTGAATAAAATACATATTTACTTTTACATACAGAAGTGTCAAGCTTACAGTGAATATGTAAGGTGAGCTTCCTTAAATATTCCTTGCAGTTGAAATTAACCAGCGGTAAGGTATGTTCCATCTCTAACAGAAATTCCTCCAGCTTAACATTAAAGAGGTAAACAGCCATTACCAGTAACATGATCATAGTTTATTGCATTTGATCCTTTCTTTTAATTTCCTACTCAATGTTATTTTAAATAAAACCAACAATGTAAATATGCCCTTTATATAAATATTAACTTTGTGTTTTTTATTTTGTATAATTGTTTTTATGTTTTATGAATTCTAACATGTCTTGTTCCTATGAATGGCATAATTTTGTTATCCTTCTAATTTTGTTAAAATAATTTTTCGTCTGTAATTTTTATAGAATCAGCATAACATTTTTGACACTGTATATTTAAAACGAGTTTCATTAAAACCAGATAAACAAAACAATACTGTTAATATTGGATTTTTATTGTACTCATTCTATTTTTAAGTACAAAAGTTTGTTTACTACACATCCTTAAGAAACTGTGCAAGGTGACACACCTTCTGCACCTCCTCCCTATGTACAAGTTAAATTATGTACAAGATCAGAAGGTCATACAGCTCATTTGCCCCTCAATTATTTATCATAGACAGCCAGGCAGAGAGAGAGAGAGAGAGCAGTATGTATGTCCTTTATGGAAATTATCTCAGTTTAGGTTTAAGAGCTATTTGAATAGGCCCAACAAAGGTCCAACTGACCCTAAAGGAAGGTTCAAGCACAGTTAAAGATCACATACTCTGGTAAAGGAAAGAATATACAGTATTATGGCAATGGCATGCATGTGACGAATACATGATGTGATTTCAAGATGGTACACGAGGCATGAAAATTAGAGTATTAATTTGGAAGCAACAACAACCATTTATGAAAATGCTAAGCTCAGTAATAATAATATTAACGTCTTGTTACAAAAGAAGGCAATGTTCTATAACAAGTTTTAATCATACACTTGTGATCAAGTTGATTTTATATAGTGTGTTGCTTATCTCTATTATTCGTGGAGTCAAAGCCTCAGGACATTGGCTAAATTAACACCTGCCATTTGCAAACCCTCTCTTTTTTTTTTTTTTTAACTGAATTTCAGATTAGTGATTATTTCAGGAGTGGAGTAAAACATTAGTTCAAGTAATTTAGTTCTTTTGCCATCTTAAACTGGGTTTATGAAAGCTTTAAATGAGGACAATCAAAAGATGGTGAGGAGGGCGAAGACTCCATACAGCAGAGTGCACGGGTACGCCACCAGCAGCTGTTGTCCACCCATATCCAGTGTAGTAGTAAAGATCTTAGATGCTGATAGGCTGCACCAGCCAATCACAAACAAGGCCAGAAGTATGCCAATAACTCCTCTGAACAAACACACAAATTATCTTTGTTACGCTCCAGTCAAGCTTTTTCATAAAACAACCTACTCATTCTGATGTTGAAAATAAAGAACTACAGGTCGTATAGGGAGAAAACTCTGAATGTAGCAAATAATATTTTGATATAGATATTATTGCAAACAGTATGTGCACTTACATTTATATATGGATATTGGAAATTAATAGATGAAAAAAAAATTCACTTGTGGTTGTAGATACTCACTGTAGGGAATAAAAAACAGCAAAGGCAGAGAGAGCCACCATGGGCAGCAGGCAATATCCTAATACACTAGCCACACATCCATAGGAAATTGTGGATATACTCATTAAATTCAGCAGACTGTACATTCCCGCACAGCCCAGTGCACTGATACCATACACATAGCCAAAGTGCACCTTTCCTGCCTGCAAAGAAAATACGTACCAAACCATGCATAAATATACGCAACAATAATTATACTGGAAAGTTATATTCATAATGATGTAACCATCCCTCAGTCAAATTTTAGTAGTGAACAAATTATATGAAATGTAATAAAGAATCGTTTATACCATCAAAAGAGTGGCTCCCAAAGCGATGCAGAATATAACAGGACCAGTTAAATCTGTCTCATTCATGATGCTGCCATCCGCTGGCTTCATCGGGTTCAACACAGTCAGTGTCTTCTGCCAGATGTGATCAAAGTTAATGCCCAATTCTAATAAGACAGAGGCACATCACATGCACAGTGAGCTTCCTCCACTGGAGTTATATCAAGATATTACATTCAAACATGTGTGTGTATTACCCTCTAACAGTGGAGGTTCATCCTCAAAGGAGTCAGTATGTTCAGGAGCTACAGTAGAAGTTGCAGGTTGAAAAATCTGCCCACTGTAAGGTGGATGTGTTGATGAGTCATAGACATCTGATGTCGGAGATGCACAATCTCTGGCGAAAGTAAAAAAAAAAAATGTTGATAACATCATCATAGTTTTAAAAAACCTGAATTTTTGCAAAAAGAGCAAAAATAGTGTTCATAGCCATGAATTTTCAGAATAGTCAATACCAGCAATAGTCTTACATATCTTGATACTGTGGACTGGTGTATGCAGGGTCATAGCCGTATGCATCTTGGGCCTGATCATCTATGTAATATTCAGACTGGTAGAAGTCTTGATCAAACTGCCTGAACTCTCCCATTCTAAAATACAAAAGAAGACTGTGATGACCATCTAAAAGAGTCAAAGGACTAGCACTAAACTACAGCAAATACAACAAAATAACTGCTACTACAACTACAATGTAATTATAAACAGTATCTAATCTCCACATATAGCCTACACTAGTAGAAATCTACTATAATTTGTTTACCTTTAAAAAGTCCATAGAACAGTCCTTTCTGAGTGGCGTGTTGTGGCAAGGGTCTGCCGTCTGCGTCACAGCTGTTAGCTGTGTGTAATATGTGTTTGAGTTATTAATAGACAACTATATTTGCACTGAGGAATCACACTGCTCTAAGAACACAAACCGTCTAAAGACTAGTGACAATGCTAGGAATTATATATTCTTTTGGTGCCAGGGTCTTGTACAACAAATCTTTAAGTCAAGAGAGCAACACTGGCAAGACAGGTTTACTGTATACTATAGTACAAGTTTATGATAAGACACTACTGATAATGATAATGAAAGATTAAAAAATATTACTCCAGGGGAAAAAAACATTCAAACCGCTTCAGTGATGAGATGATTACACGTTGCAACAACATTTAAAGGAATCACTATGTATTAATACTTCTATTAATATTATATTTAATAAAAACAAACAGCCCAGTTCCACACATTTGATTGGATGCTGGCATTCTAAGGATATTTAGTCTAACCTCTTTGCGATCACCACATTAAATACCAATTTAATAGGTATGTATTTGCAACATAACAGATTTAAGCAATATTGTTTGAGCAAAAATGTGATTAGGCCTATTGAATATTAGCACGGCTGGGATCACATGCAGAACTCGACCTTTAAACCTTGTGTCTTCAGTCGTATCAAAGCCCTGCCAATAATCATTAAAACCACAAGATATATATATATATATATATATATATATATATATATATATATATATATAGTGTACATACTGTATATGAATGTACTTATTATATTAAAGCATGTGTTGAATAAAATACTCAGATTAATAGCTAATTATAATGGCGATTTATTTGTAGACATGCTACAATAATACACCATTTTTGACCAAATGTGTTCATTTTTTGGTAATTTTTCTATGCTTATTACAACCTATTACAGTCCTGGGGCTAAGCACTTGTTACAAACTTTCTCATTACTGAAGTAAAATAGGGTCACATAAGTGAACTACACATTAGATGACGCTGCTCATTGACTTTTAGGTCAGGAGCCTTTGTTACATGAAGACTAGCCATGCAGATAGCAGCTAGTAAAGGAAAAGCCAGTTAGAGGCTAATGGGTTACAAAGACTTCTATAGCATTTTACCAGAACAGCTACTTGTACTAAGACATAAGATAAGATGAACATGCGATCATCAGGTTTGAGGACAGTTTAGCTCTAGTTCCTGCAAGCTGGCAAATGGGTCACTCCCTATTTTATACAGGTGAAAAGGAGAAATGATGTCTATAGTGCAGTGTTATTTTCAAGGACTCCTGGTTTACTGCTGTTTATAGTATATACTGTAGCTAATGGCTTATAGTTAAGGTTTTCAGGTAACTTTATTTTATTCTGCTTGTGCTCCAACAAGTAGAAATGACATGAACCACAGCAGTATATTTTTTGAACATTCTTCAAAGAACCTCAAATCGGTTGAGAAGGTTTTCCACAAGATTTTGGAACTTTAGCCATCAGGTATTAGCGATGCAGGGAGAGAGCACCTCGTGCACACGCTGTGTTGGAGTTCATCTGAAAGGTGTTTTGTGCAAATGGGGTCAAGGCTTTGTGCACTGGACACTTGAGTTCTTCCACACCAACCTTGTCGAACCATGTTTTTCTAGACCTTGATTTGCACACAAGGACATTGAAAAATGTTTGTTCTCTTTAGTAAAAAGACATCCTATACAATTGTGTGGTTTTAACATTTTGCGAAAAGTTTGGGAAAGACCCACGTATCTAGAAAGTGGCCGGTATCTAGAAAGTTTGTAGCCAACCTTCACGACATACAAGGCCTCATTCCTGCACTCCTTTAAACAGCTAGACAGTTACAGTGCAAATGCATCACAATTTTAAGTTAAATTGCACATATCGTACATAGCTGATATTTAACAGCTTCGTGTTTCATAATTCATGTTTCAAAGTCATGTGCAGCAACCTGGGTCATTCTTTTAAGCCCTCCTTGAACCTAAAGTCTCAACATCAAACAATATCAACTTCATAATTTTGGGCCTGATGATCAGAAGTAAGCTAATTTCACATGCCTCTACACTTCACTTTCTCACTCGCGCTCTCAGAACAGAACAGAAGCTTCCTGGCCCCTTGAAGAATGAACACAGTTTATAAATGTTGTTTGTCTTTGGCTGTTCCCATCAAGGGGCTCGCCACAATTGACCATCTCATCCGAACAACAACTTGGAACAGGTTTTATACCAGATAGCCTCCCTGGAGCAACCCTCCCATTTTATCCAGGCTTGCAACCAGCACTTCTTCCTGTGGCTGGGTTTTGGGCATCGGGTGGGAAGTTTATAACTGTACTATATACAAAACTGCTGCCATATTTGGTAACAAACACATCTTTACAATGTAAAGGACAGTCTATGTGAGTAAAAAAAACACTCAATAGGTGAGACAAAGTCTTCTTTATTTGAAAGAATACACTGATAAAACCTTTTTTAAAAAACACGGTACTAAAAAGTTCATACAGAAAATATATAAAACATTATTAAAATATTAAGAAAAGTACATTTCAAGATAAATCATTTCGTTTCTACACCACATTTGACCACACATACCACACAATATCAACACACAGACACAAAAACGTAGAACAGCCAGTTTGGGTAGATATTTCTTCAAACTACTGCCAAGGCAATCTTCTTCCCAGCACACGGTTGGTGATTTTCTGTAAGAGGGGACTTGTATTAAGCTTAATAGAACAGTAGGTAAATGTGTGTACAACTTGGAAGTGTACTGAGTGTTCTGAAAAGAAAAAACAATTTGTGCAGGTAAACATTTGTTTACCTTGTTAAATAGCTGAGCATTTAGGCGGTAAGTGTTGTACTCAACTTTCCTCCGTTCTTCCTCTTTCCTTTTCTGAACCTCTGGAAGTTGAGCATAAATCCTAATAAATTAAACACAAAGAGAGCTTATGTTTTGAGGTTGTCTGAAAAGTTCCTTTGTAAATGGTATACTTAATATCGTTCACTTATACTTAATATCCATGACTTTATTTCACAATTGGGTGGACCTAGTTAACCACAGCCAAACCATGATAATCATTTCTTTATCTGGCTAGATCAATCCCACAGACAATTCTACCTGCTGAATCTTTCTGTCCTGCCTATTCTCTGAGTGTGTGCAGGAAAAAACTTCCATTACTATCTCAATGTTTAAACAAAGTCTGTGCATTTTACTAAGAGCTTACCGCTTGGACCTCTGAATCATCTCACTTATGGGAATAACCCGCTTGGAGGGAAGGGGTGGTTGAGCTGGCGCTGGAAGAAAGTTGAGGAATTAGGATCAATTATTTTTAAGACAATCAGACTACAATAGAATGTTGTTTCTTGTCTTGCTGTTTGGACAAGCAAGATTAAACCAACCTGCTTTTGGCTGGGGCATGGCTGGGGCACGGTTAAAAAGCTCCTCTCTTTCTTTGCTGAAGACGGCTTGCATCCTTCTTTCCTCCGTCAGCAGGCACAGCCTTTTCATCCGCTCCCGAGAACGAGAGACAAACTCTGGTCGATGCAACTCCAGCGCCTCCTGCAATATCCACATTCACGCAAAGACTGCTTTAAACAACACAACAACAGAACTTAATTAAATTAAAAAATGTTTTAAAAATACAAAGCAAAAAAGCTATATTGCAAAATATCTTCATTACAGCTAAATTCTTATAAACCAACACACCTGCAGAGAGAGGCGGACCAGTGCAGAGGGTTTGCTGTCACAGTCATTCTCTGAATGTGTTTTTTGCTCAGGAGGCTCCTCTCTTTCCACTTGAATGTGTCGTTCTCTAAGCGGCTCTCTCCATGGCCGCGTTCTGGTGAAGGGCTCATACCAGGCTTGGCCTTCAGACCGCCCTGCATCTGTTTGCGGCTTATTCTCCTTCCGTGCATCCAATTTCAGTTCATCAGCAGAAACAAACCATGACAAACCTTACAAAAGGAAAAAGAGCAGTGAAGGCTCATGTCAGAGGAGGATTCCCTGCTAAACAGCTCAAATTGCCATCTCCTATTTTGCAAACTTACCAGTTGGATAGTGGGTTTGTTTGGCGAGGGCCTGTCTCTTTTGCACTGGTTGAAATTTTACTTCACTGCAGGCTGCTGAAGATGCCCTAGTGGTTCTGGCACTACCTGGAGAAGGAAAGGTAGTGCCGACATCCCGCGTGTCTCGGCGGGTGCCATTTACCACAATCTCCAAATCACCTGATGAATAAGGTTGGTACTTCAATCATTTGTTATACAATATAAGCCCTTGATGGCTCTCTGAAATAAAATCGACTGAATAAAATCAGTGTTAAACCAGTGGGCGACTAGTTTGTTTTGAGTGGGCATGGATGAGGCTAGGAAAATTTAAAAATTTTAACTGTACACTAAAAGAAACACTTTATCTTAATGACAGTGACCACAAAATAATCAAAACAGGACATAGACACTATTAGTGTATTTGCATTGTAAAGTATAATTAAATGCAGGCATAAGCAAACATCACTACCAAAAATCCAACAACCATACATCACTGTACCTGCAATTAGAGCTGTATGAGAGAGAGAGAGATTTATTATTTATTTTTGGATAAAATTGCAGAAAAGCTCTTACAGGATGTGGAAAGTTGCACTATAGGGGGCAGATATTGTATCCATCATTGATCTTATCCCTTCATCTATATTCATTGAACTGATGCTTCCTTGAATTTGTAAAATGTATAACTTATTTTAAACTCATGTAAGTTCTTTTTCATTCCTTCAATCTCTGAAAGCATAAAATTTTGCAAAAGGAAAAAAACCTTGGTCTTTGATATTAATTCAATTAAATTTCAATTCAATTTTATTTGTATAGCGCTTTTAACAATTGACATTGTCGCAAAGCACCTTTACACAATCAAAAAACATTACAGCACCAGAATGACCCAACACATTCGTATCTTAATGACTCAGGGTTACAAGTTTCTGCACAAGTTAGAACTTCATTTTTAAAACAACAAAGACTTGTCCTTGGAGATGTCTGCCAGCATCACATGGGGAAAAAATACTTATAGTACTTATTCGTGCAGGTGTGCTATTAAGCTACAGTACAAATATTGGTGATAATGTTTCCAGCATTTCATGGACACATTACACTTCCACTTCCTTTTTCACTATTTTGAAACCAGTCTTTTTAAGGGTGACTAACCTGTTTGTATGCTTCGGCTGACAAGTTTGACCTTTGCCCTTTTAGAATTAGTTGTACGTCCGTTGCCTCTTTTGGAGGGTAGGGTATAAGGGCTTGAGGATGATAAAGTGTCTGAGGCCTGGGGGAAAAGTATTAAAATGATTACTGATGCTGCCAATGTCTAAATCCCATACCCGAAGGCAGTACAACTTGTCTTTTACAGTAATTTATCATAGAATCCTGATACAATTAGAACTAGTAGCTTAAAAACAAACCATAAAAGAAGAAGGATACATAATTAAAACATTATTTTTACATTAATATTCCCGTTAGTAAAACTTACCAAGGAGTCATCAATGTTGCTTGTTTCTGTGGAAACAGAAACAAGTTGATTTTCAGAGCCACCTTTATGATGTCCTCTTTTCTGCTTTTTAATGGTGCTATAAAGTTTCATCAAGCCGTCATTGGGATGTAGCGCCTGATTTAGAGCCACACCATCTCTCCCACTGCTAACTCGATGTGGTCCAAAAGCTCTGATCAACCGCTGTGTGTCGATAGTAGACTGGCTGCTGCTTGTGTTCACAGAAACAGTGGTAGCCCCGTCCCTCTCTGCGGGACAACGACAGTCATTTTCTTGCTGCCCCTTCTCCACTAAGGCCTGGTTGATACTTAAGGTCTCATGTTCCCATGCGGTTTTTGGGACACCCTTCACTTCATTTTCAATCTTTTTCTCTTTTCTCTTTCTGGTTGTGTCTTTTCCTTGTGTTCTCCTTGGCTCCTGTTCTTTCTTCCCACTCTTCCCCTTCTCCTCACTACTGTGTGCCTGTTCAGGTGTCTGTTGTGGGGAGGAGCTGTGTAAAAGGCGAGACAGGCGTTCCAGTCTCTCCAGCAGTGACATTTCTACTTCATTAGAGGTTCGAGTCTCCTGAAGGCTGCATCGCTCATTGAAACGATGCCACAACTGATCCAGAGAGCTTACAATCTCCGCACCAAGGTCTTGAGCCTTCATGTCCTGCTCCTTCCCCCGGATTTCTGTACCCATATTTAGCTTTTTTACCCTGTAGTTAGGATGTAGTTCAGTAGTGCTGTAGTCAGCCTTCATGCGCAGAGGGATAAATGATTCTCTTGCTTGAATTTGCTCAGACATTTGTTCATTGTCAGGGACAACAACAGATTTCCTAAAAGCAGGAGGGTGATAGGGAGGAACAGTATTGCTTCTTTGGTCATGAAAGCCTTGTTCAGACAAAGTGGATTCTGCTAAAAAAAGAATAGATAAAGGAAGAATCCTTTAATTCCTGTGTTAATGCTGGTGCACAATGTCTTAGGTTATGCTCTGTGTGTGCAACAACTCACCTTTTTTTATTTTGGCCCTCTTGCTGTAAATGCCCTCCTTATGTTTTGGCGTAACGTTGTTATCCACAAGCTCTCTAGATCCCAAAACCTCTGGGGTAAATTGAGGGGGCACAGCGTCATCAGATCCTAGAGTCGGTAATGAAGTAGTATAGTTAAATTAAGTAGTTATCCACGAAATAAAGCTTCACTTCTGCATGTGATGAAGCGCAGAATTACAGGGCTCATCTTTCTCTCAGACAAAGCATAGTAGTATAAATTATGCAGCCACGCAAGGGGGAGGTGCTTAGACCTGTGTAACAATGAGCACTAGAGAAAAATTAAAGACAAGACGATACAAACAAACTCGTCAAACTTCTTCCACATAGTTGTAAGTGCAGTGTGCTATGGATTTAGTGCTATAGTGTTGAATTTATACCAAATTATTAGTTTGTTAATGGTCTATTATATGAATTAGAATGATCAGGAAAGACCTCATACAATATTATTCATGATACATAAATGCTGATTAGATTTGTATTGTAATTCTGTATCTACCACGATTTCACGAAAATTCTAATTTAATAGAACTTTTTTTTGGTGGCGATTCCAAACAAACTTAGGAAATAGCTTTCTCTGTTTGTGAACAGTTTACCATCTATAGGATTAAAGAGGAACTTTTTACCAGCTTAAATTCAAACATAAAATTATAATATATAAATAAAAATTCTATTTAGTGTGGCATTACATGAATTGCCATACACAATAGTCAGAAAATGTACCTGAAGCTAATAACATAACTGGGATAAATTGATGATTTTCCTCAAAATTCTACAAACAATATTCCATAATGACAATGTAAAAAAAACATTTGTTTGAAATCTTTGCAAATTTATAAAAAATAATAATAATAATAATAATCGCATGTGCATAAGCATTTGGGTGAATCGTATTTCCAGTGATCGTACTTGAGATGGTTCTACGACTTGATTAGAGTCCACCAGTGGTAAATTCAGTTGATTGGACATGATTTGGAAAGGCACAGAACTGTCTATATAAGGTCCCACAGTTAACAGTGCATATCAGAGCACAAACCAAGCTATGAATTATCTGTAGACCGCAGAGACAGGACTGTACAGTCGTGGCCAAAAGTTTTTAGAATGACACAAATATTAGTTTTCACAAAGTTTGCTGCTAAACTGCTTTTAGATCTTTGTTTCAGTTGTTTGTGATGTACTGAAATATAATTACAAGCACTTCATATGTTTCAAAGGCTTTTATCGACAATTACATGACATTTATGTAAAGAGTCAGTATTTGCAGTGTTGGCCCTTCTTTAGTGTCCTAAAGAACACAGTGGCCTCAATCATCTGTAAATGAAAGAAGTTTGGAACTAGAACTCTTCGTAGAGAGAGCCATCCGGTCAAACTGAGCAATCGGGGAGAAGGGACTTAGTCAGGGAGGTGACCCGATGGTCCTTCTAAAAAAAAGAAAACTCCAGCGTTCCTCTGAGGCGAGAGGAGAACCTTGTAGCATCTTGTTGCATCATACTCAAAAAGACTTGTGGCTGTAATTGGGGCCAAAGGTGCTTAAAAATGTTTTTTTAAAAAGTTGTTTCTCATGCTTCAGGTGCCTTTTGGCACTCCAGGCAACGGTCACCTGCATTTTACTAAGGAGTGGCTTTTGTCTGGTCACTCTACCATACAGGCCTGATTGGTAGAGTGCTGCAAAGATGGTTGTTCTTCTCGAATACGAAAGATTTTTATTGTTTGTTTGTTTGTTTTTATAAATTTGCAAAGATAAATTTGTCATGGACATTATGGAGTATTATTTATAGAATTTTGAAGAAAATAATGATTTTGGAATAAGGCTGTAGAAAAAGTGAAGCACTGTGAATACTTTCCAGATGTATAGTACGTACATTATGAGCATAGATCATGCCTTCTGATATTAATGCACAGTAAAACTGTGTCAGAACTTTCCTATAGTGTTACAGTAAGCATACTGTACATCTCATCAATCAACTCCATTTCACACAAAATTATACTGCTCATGTGTAGATATTCGTTATAAATTTTTTGGGATAAAATCTTAAAACATAGTTTTAAGCATGGTATTTAAAAACCTCTAAAATTGCCCTTCTGTTACCCCTTTCAATTATAGAGGTCTAAACTGTTTAATTCTATAAATGAATGTGTTCATACAGCTGTCGCTATTTTTCTGTACCTGCATGGGAGCTCTCCACTGTGGTATCAGAGTGATTAGGGGAGAACTCAGGGACAGTCTGTGGCATATAGAAGAGCTCTGAACTGCCGTGGGGTTTATATGGCAATAAAGTTGGAACAGCTGCAAGAAGCATACAAAGATTAGTTATACTCTAAAAATGTGTATAAAAGGAATAATAAAATCATATTTTTAAATCTTACCACTTACCAGCTGCATTAGCTAATAAAGGTCTACTTGGACCATCAAGTCTTTTAGGAGGAGTAAAGGCTTGTGGGTATCTTGAGGTCACCTGTGAATGTTGATGAACCGTTGCTGTGTTCTGACCCCGGTCTGTAATTCTTTCTTTATTTAAGCTTGTCCCACTGGACACTGAAGCTTGCTGTACTTCACTGGTGCTGGAAACTGGGAGTGGGACCTCCGTCGAGTTGTTGAAATGATGTGCGTTTAATCCACTTTGCAGCTCAGGGAAAGTGCAAGAATCAACGGCAGGTGTGCGAGGTCTTTGGATGGTGTGCTGTGATTTCACTGAAGGTGTGACATGGCTATTCGAGTGAGTTTTTAGAACAATGGTTGAACTTGACTCCAAGCCTTGGGCGAACTCTTGTTTTCCTTGGATGATAGTGTGAGCTGCCTCAGTAGTTGGTAATGGGCCATTTCCCTTAGTTTCTGGATGCTCATCTCTCAATTCTTTTTCCTTTCCAACTGTCCCTATGCCCCCTTCGTCCCTTATTGCTCTACTTGTCATTTGAGATGGTAGTTTCCACTCCTCAGATGACCTCAAGGTTGAATATGAGTTGCTTCCGATTGCAAGGTCATTCTGGTAAACATGGCTGTTGTGTGTATGAAGGCTTGCTGAATGAAGGGAGGCTGTGTGTTGAGGGTTACCACCCCCTTCATTGATGGCAAACTGACTTACTCTGTCCTCCAGAGGCATGTGCAGTGGAACACTGGAGTCGAGTGGAAGCCGACTGACTCTCTGCAGCTGCTCAGAGAGATGTGCTTCTGCACTGCGCATAGCTGCAAACCCTACAGCGGGCTGGGGGACAGTGCCAACACTGGACTGCGTACTGCTTTCTGAATCTGAGCTTGACTGAGACATGAGGAGACAGAGATAAGTCTATCAGAAAAAGGATGATGGCTAATAGAGAGAGAAGAATGTTAAAGGACTGTTTTTGTATTCTCTGGAGAGAATGCCACTCTCTGCTTGATATAAATGATCATCAAATGCTAGTGGTGTAACAGTATGTGCATTCATACCATACCTTTCAGTACAGTGTGTTTGGTACCCCTGTGATCTGAGTGAATGCAGTCTTTAACTAGTGCTGGGTGATTTTGTCCATTAATATGATTGATTGCAATGCGATTTTCAATACTTTCTAATTGAGAGTGTATTGTTCATACACATGTCTTAAAATCTTTTAAAATAAATCTTTAATTAAAACATTAAAGAATGATTACCCTGATAAAAGTCTTATACAATCTGCAATTAAATTATCACTGATTCAAATATCACTCCAACAATATGAAATGGATTCAAGAAAACAAAAACCTAACATGTTTATTTAAAATATAATGCTGCATTACATACTTTTTTTTTTTTTTTTTTTTTTACACACTGTGTTTTAGTCTAATTCATTATTCCGGTCAGGATTACATCATTTGTGACTTCCGGCATTTTCGATACCTGGACACCAAGTCCTGTTAACAACAAGCTTGGTAGCTAACTTGTATTAGTTATGCACATTTTCTTTCATTTTAGATTTACAATTGAATACGCCTGCATGTTGATTAATATAAAACCAAAACTTGTATATTTACATTTAAGCATTTGGCAAATGCCCTTATCCAGAGCCACTTACAAAAAGTGCTTTGAACTTTTAGTTATTGGATAGATCCTTACAATAGATTTCTAGGTTACTAACTAAGTGCCATCAGTCAAATACAGTTGGGAAGGATTTTTTTTTTTTGGTCCAAGTATTGAAGAAACAGATATGTCGAAAGTATATAAAGTATATAAACTCATTTAACAGTAAGTAGGTTTACTTTTGATGCTGTGTGCTGCCATGTGAATTACATCACACTATAAATAGGGAAGGAACTAAGAGTTGAGAAAAATACTCCAAGTCGATTTCTCAGTTGCAATGACATTTCATGTTATGAAAGACATGCTTTTTGAAAGAGAAAAAAAGAGCTTACTGAGTTGTGAAAAATAATAACCACACCAGTAGCAAATAGCATAAAAAATAAAAAACATTGTACTATTTGCCATAGATAATGCTATTATACTATTCTTGCACACCTGTGTTCAGAAAAAATGTGGCCAGTTTGCCAATGATTTAAAGTTTATAGGTTTACAAGATAAATTCATAATAAACAAAACATTTTGCCGAAAACGTACCAAACCATGACTTCAAAGCTGAGGTATGTACTGAGCCATGACTTTTGTGTACCATTACACCCCTATCAGAGCCACTGTTTTAAACTGAGAGGTTCACCAAAAAAAAAAAAACATAATTCAAATGCACCGCACTGGCAGCAAAAACATGTGTTGTGTCTTACCTTGGTGTGTTTAGTGGATAGCAGTAGTTCTCTTTTGATCTCCTCTATTCTCCTCCTGTCTTCTGCATTCAGTTCTAAAGTTTCACATTTTCCACCAGACACCTTCATCATTATCCACTCTTTGAAAACAGAATTGTCACAATCAGTCAGTCAATCTCTCTCTCTATGCAATAATATTTTGAGTAGCTTGAATCGACCCTTCCTAAAATGTTTACCTCTAGCTCGGTTCTCAGCAGGATCAGCAGTACTTGATTGACTGGTAACCACAGAGACAGACGACTCGCTCTTCAGAAGCTTAGCAACCCTAGAAGCCAGTGAATGCTCACTGCTGGCATCACTTAAAACACCAGCTTCTGCCTCTGCTTGACTGTGGCTGGGACTTTGCTCAGATGAACTAATGACAGAATTTACTGTATGGTTCTGGCTTTGCTGTTGGCCATCAAATTTTGAGGAAGTATTCCCCTGTGTAACTGGAAGGCTCACAGGGCCTACCCTATCTGGGTCTGCTGCACTACATCCCTCAGGCTCTGCTCTCCTTGGAGCCACACAGAAGTCACGTGACTTCCTGGCCTGAAAGGGTGTTGAGAGCCCATTTGTTATGTGATCAGATTTTGCAGAGAGCTCTAGTGGTCCAGATGAAGAAGAGAAGCTCTCTTTCAGGGCAGAGTCTGAGGAAGAGCGTGCAAGTACTAAAGAAATTTTTCCATCAACTGACAAATATGAGTCATCATAATATGCTTTTGTGTCCTGCCTTAGGGACAAAAAGGAGTCATCATTCTCTGAGTAATAGCGTGAGCCATGGGAAGAAGTCTTTGACAAGTGACCAGAAACAAGTCTTTCTGCATTACCAAGCAAACGCCTGATCTCCTGCAGTGTTCCAGATCCCACCAGAGATGAGTCCCCTTCTTTAACACCCTCCCAGGTCACAGGAGCAACTGCAGACTCAAGGTTCTCCTCGGCTGGCAGACCATAACTTCCCTCTCGATGAGAATTATTAGCTCCTTGAGGAACACTGTGTAATGAAGTTTGAGGCTCAGGAAGACTGCCCGTCATTCCTGTACTGCCTGAACTAGCTGGTCTTGTTGCCTGCTGAATGGACGTCTGAACACATAACTGTGTTAAAGAGGCACTGGAATTAGCAGAAAGCACACTGGAACTTGAGAATGTGTCCTTCTGAAGACTATCAGCTGTAAAAGATAGCAACACACATGTACAAAAACAATTACAGAAACCTTGAGAAGACAGAAAAACTTAAATCTTAAAGAACTTGCCAGACTTCAAATCCTTTAGTACAAATATTATAATTTTTTAAGTTTCTTTGCTTCCTGTGATTTATTTGTTCTTCTGAAATAATATTAGTAAAGTAATGCAATCTCAACAAGGTACTAGGTAGCACTTGTGGGGTGCAAAACATAATACAATTCAAAATAATATTGCTTTAAAGAACCAGGACAGAAGCTAGTAATACTGTCATCCAAACACATCATAGTGAATTAACCCTAATCATTTGCAGTCATAATTAGTAGGATTGCAAAAGCAAGGCACCAAAAATATATAGGTTATGAAACAAATTCAGAAATATATCAAGCAATATAAATGGCCAAATTAGTCTAAATCCTATTAGATTATGCTATGAAGAAAAGGACATGCATAAATAGTAATAATAATAAAAAGTTTACCATCAAATGGTTGTATGCTCTTGGTGGGCGTTTCTACTGAGCCTTTAATTGTGCACAAATCAGTAGGTGAAAATTCAGGCTCTCTAATTGGTCCATGGTGTGTAAAAGGATTTAAGATTTTTGAAGGTGATTGATTAATTCCCAAATTTTGAAGATAGATCTGCAAAGAAATTGTTTGTTAAATACACTACAACATGTAGGTTGGGAAATAATTATTAATGAGAGATCTGTAGAACACAATTAGTTTTACTTACAGGAATTCGATCTTCTATGTTAAACTCAGGGGGATGTGGGGGGGACCCAGGTCTGGATGTCCAATAAGGTGCATAATTGTCCACTTCAAGACTTACAACAGAAGAGGCACCTAGAGACGCCTGAAAACTCTGCTCAACATGAAATTTATCTGGAAAACCAGAAACCCTGTTGCTCATGTTGGTATTTAAGTTCATGTCACTGTACTGATCCTCACTGTGCAAAGCATGAGTCTTTATACAACCAGTTCCTGAGTCATTAACTGGCCTTTGGTCACTTGTTCCACTTGAGGTCAGCGACGATTCAGCTGCAGTAGACTTAACGCCGGGAGAGATGACATCCTTGCATACAAGTGGAAGCTGATTTTGGTTTAGCTGCAATTTATCCTGCTGGATGGGGGTGAGGACCGTTCCAAGAGACGAATGAGAATGGGAGTGCGTAAATGGTGACGGTGAGGTGGATCTTACAGCAAATCCTCCCTCTTCAACATCTACACATGACAGTACACCACTGCCTGTTTGAGCAGTTTGAGTGATATTATTGGCATTAAATACTGAAGATGGATTTTTGAGAGGTTGTTGACTTTGTTGTTTTATTGTCACAGACACAGATTCCTGTTCTTTCCTCTGAGATACAAAATCAAATTCTTCCAGAGACAAATCGTTATAAAATGACCTGCTGGATCTCTGGTTTGTGTTCCAAGCATCAACCTTTTGCACATAACTGAGGCTGGGTAGTGAATGTACCCTTCCTGTAGACAGCCTAGACTCCTTATCTTTGAGTTGTTGTTCAGAGGTGGACAGAAGTGTAGGTAGGGTAGGTTGGTCAAGAGGCATGTCATTACGTCCAGTGACAGGCATATCTGTTCTTGGGGAAGAGGCATCTTGGCTTTGTGGCATCTTATGTTGAAGGTGTGACTCTGTATGAACCAGAGCATGGGTCAAAGAATTGGCAAGTGTAACTCCATTAACGTTTTGACAGCTTGTGGTACTCAGGGTTAATGGCGGGATGTCATCTGGTTTAGAGCTGCAGTTTTGGGTTGATGTGGCTACAGTATCTTGAATGGAATATACAGAAGACAGTTTCGCTGAAGCTTGGGCTCCTCTAACAAGGAGCACAGCAGGCGTGGACTGAAACACAGGCTTAGAGGTCAAAAAGGAACCATCTGCTGCTGTCTGGCTGCCCGAGCTCCAGAGTGCTCTCTGTAGCCCTGCCACAAACACACCACTTTCACTGACTGGTGTGATATTCTGTCCAATTGGAAAGTTTTTGTTCTGAGTTTGATTTCTTCCTCCTGGTGCAGATGAGGAATCACTGTGGAGCCTGTGGGTAAGGTCAGAGATGTCATCCACTTGTTTGCTTTTGGAGCGAACTGTAATATTTGAAATGGCAGATAAACAAGAGGAAACTGATACATCTCCCCCCATAGTCCTTCTCTGTGATAACAAGGAAGAAGAGCCACCTTGAGGCTCTTCTCTACTTTCATATGGTCTACCTTGGGGTTCCTTTGTAGATGTACATGCAGGATTCTGCTCATGGGCAAGATCAGACTGTTTAAACCGTCTATCTGGAATGTCTGGTGAACTTAGGACAGCATCTCTCTGACTGAGAACAGTCTCAGAGGAAGACGGGACTGCACTACCACTAGTCACACCAAAACCACTGTTTAAACTACACACAGCAGGTCTTCCATCTGAACCAACTGCATTTTTTCCCTCCGCCTCCTTCTTCCATTCATCATTGTTCTCTGGGACACTACTAGGCTCCTCATCATGAATTTGTGTTTCCTGGCAATTGTTACTCGGTGAAAGGCTGTGCTGTGATAGTGAGCAGCAGCTACTACCATCCTCAAAAATTGCAGACATCATCCCCAAAGGATGTTGTGATAGTGATGCCTGTTCATGGGATCTGTATGTGAGGTTAGACTCTCCCTCGACATTTAGACGCGACATCTGAGGGCACCTCTCAGAAGCAGTGGAGATATCAGGAGACCCCCTTAACACACAACACAAAATGTTTAGCAGGACTTTAGAACAAAAAGTACACATTTATTCTAGTTCTTTTAAATCTTTTAAACACAATACCTCAGCGGGATGAACTCTAAATCTGTCTGGTGGAGAAGAGTGGACTCAGACGGTAGGAAGGTGTTGCCTTGAGGAATCAGGGTCAGTGCAGGCGATAAACAGCTATCCTGTAATTCTGCTTAAGTAAAAAGAAAATAACTTCAGCATCATTATTTCTCGTTACTCGGGGTGGCATTGATTATACTCATGCTCTGTTTACCTAGCTGTAAAGATTCAATTCTGTCTGCTGCTGGCTCCATGTTTGAATCTCTTATGATGGTCATTTGTCCTTCAGTGATAAGTGTGATTCCTTGTAGACCATCAGCTTCCAGCAAGCCTGACGTTTTTCCCAAAAACTGACTAGGATCCTCTTTAACAGGGAGCTGATGCCATAATTCCATCTTCTACAAAAAAGACAGTTGTTAATTATATTTCTTACACTATTTAACAGATTGTAAAATAAGACACTGGTTGTTAGTAACAACAATTCATTGATCGTTAAACTAATCTTAGACTTCCAAATCTTCTTCCAAAGACTTCTAATCTTAGATCAGAATTCCAATTCAAAACTGTGGAGTGGAGGAACATGAGGGCAGGGCACAGAGCACTGACCTCAACCCCAGACACAGACACCTCTGGGGCAAAGGATGCAGCAAAGGCCTCGTACTACATCAGCACATGACCTTATAGATGAATGAAAATAAATCTTCACAACCGTACTTCAAAAATCTAGTGGAAAGCCTTTCCAGAAGATTGGAGAAGTATTATAACAGCAAAGATAAATTTGCACAGGGATGCTTAAAAAGCACATATGAATTTGATTGCCAGGTGTCCCCAAACCTTTGCCTATACGCATCTAGGTGCTAGTAATGATGCTGTGAAGAAACTTGCTGATGTCCTGAAAAATAGATCCCTGAACAGGCAATTTGCTAGCACATAAAGCTCTAGGCTGATCAGTAAACAAAATAAAAACACAAACATTCATCTGGCAAACTATGACGCTGTATACAGTAAATTAGCCAACCAATACATGCAACCCTATCTACAGAAAAGCAATGGCATGGCTACGGATGCACAAGATATGTGAAAACATGACAGGCAAGGTACTGTAAGTTAGATCACACAGAACGACAGTGTAAATATTGTCTCATCGTTTATCTTCATTTCAGTCAGACGTGGCAGGCATGGACAAAGCACGAAATCAACCATCGAGACCTCGGGAACCTAGATAAGTCTGTAGGCAGCCTTCATGCAGGCACTGAAAATTTGCTCTCCATGATCCAATACTGATTAAAGCCACTCATAACACACACTCAGCTAGCTATCCACTCACACAGAGTAACGTTAGAGAAAGGAGTGTAACCAAAACACCACTGGTTAAAGAGTTTTTTTTTTTAAGGCTCCTTTTTAACCAAATAAGCCTCCGTAAAACCGGCTAAGATTAGCTATACACTTGTTGCTAATGTAACTAAGCTAGCTAAGTAATATTTTAACTACTGCTCATCTAATGTCACTGGCGGGAAAAGATTTCAGAACTACTCGAAGGTGTTAATAAAAAAAAGTTTAATTATTCGCTTTTATTTTCAATGCAAAGGCACTTAAACACACTCACTCCGGTAACATTCGCTCCATCTTTGCTTTCTCCTAACGTCTCCATTGTTGTTTGTGGAGCTCAAAGCTGTTTCTATGCGAATAACTGACATTTTTCGCGCGTGCGCACAAAAAAATGGAGGCGTGTGTGTGTGTGAAAGAGAAAGGCGCGAGCACGCGCGCGCTCTGTCCTGCGCAGAAGCACTTGTATGCGTGTTGTTTTGTTGCGGGTTGCCAAATCCGCGCGACACTTTTTTTTATTCGAGGAGTGAAAGCTCCTAGTTTTTATTGTGCATAATATATTTACACAGAGGTGGGTAGTAATGAGTTACATGTACTCCGTTACATTTACTTAATAAATAAGTAGTATTTATTATTTATTATAATATATGAGTAGTTTTACCGCACCATACTTTTTACTTTTGTCTACTTGAGTAGATTTGTGAAGAAGAAACGCTGATCTACTAAGCCACCCACCTGCAGTCATAATAAATACAATTATACAACAATTTAAAAAAACATAATTCACAACAATGTTAGACTGTTCTGATGAATCTCAGTTTCTGCTGAAGCCTCTCAGAATTTGGCACCAACACCATGAATCTATGGACTCATTTGCACTGTGCCAACAATCCAGCCTGATGGAAGAGGTGTAATGGTATGGGGAATGTTTCGTGGAATCACATTTGCCCTGCCAATACGCATCAAATATCGCTTGAATGCCACAGCCTGTTTTCAGTATTATTTCTGAACATTTTCATCTCTGCATGGCCACAATTTAACCTTCAATTTAATCTTCTGATGTCTTTTTCTGACATGATAATGCACCACAAAAACCCAAATAATTTCAAACTGGTTTCATGAGCACTACTAGCTCTAAATCCAGTTAAACACATTTGGGTTTATTTATTTACTTGTTTGTTTATTAATTTATTGTTATTATTATGGCCCAAGCACTATGACATCAGCCCTATGACGCCATAGCATCTGAAGGGACCCCTTGTTCTTTTAAGGATTTACAAGTATTTATTTAATTATTATTATTATTAAATTATAAAATTTATCTTTGGCCTAGTCGTTTGTAAACGCTTCAAAGCATTACAAGGTAAAGAATGTAAATACACGCCTTGTCTTTGTCAGTAAAAAGGGACAGAGGTTAACATTTAGGCAACTCGTGAAAATAAACGGAAATAGGCGTTATGAGGTAATGCGCATGCGCATTGCACAGGTTTTTTTGGTGAAGGTATGAGTTGGCAGAAGAATATGTGCGCAGTACTCTTAGAATAAAAAGCAGACTTTATTTTTGAACACGTAAATAATAGATTTAGTTAAAATCTGTACATATATATAATATAAAATGTCTAAACGTAATGGCTTCGGACCTGGTGAGTATAAGTTTGCGGTCGACACCTGAAACACAGATTCCGAGTTTTCTTTATTAAACTTTAGCGAGACGTGTGCTCGGCTACACGAGTTAGCTACACGCCGCAGTGTACAGCTTATATAGCACAGGATTAACACTGAATTAGATACTTTATTATTATTATTATATTTATTTGTAAGAAGATTTTAAGCTAGCTAGTAGCTGTTATATGTTCCCTAGCCAACACATGTATCCAGGTTAGCTTGCTAGCTACACAGCAGTAAGTCCTTTGTATTACCAGTCTACAGGTTAGATTTGGCTGTCCGACGTGTTATGGGAACACACTGTGTTTGTGTGTGTGTTGGGGGTTCATATTGCTTATTTCCAGTTATTTGTCTTCTCAGGTTTCCTCAATATGCTTGACAGAGCTCGGCTGATGCAGGCCCACGTAAGTATTTTCCTTATTAACGTCACATCCTTTCGGTTTCTTGTTATAATATGGTTTATTTCACAACACCGTGTGTTCCGATTAAGAGTGGACTCTCTGGTGTTTTATTTTAAGATCATACTTGTTCGGTTGAAATTGTCCTTTTTTCACTAATACATGATAAATATCTACAGGAAGCTATGGTTGACATAATCAGTGGAAGACCAACACAATACGAATTAGTACTTAATAACCTTGCAAGTACTTATGAGTTTGGTAAGTTTACATTTTTTCAAAATCATGCTTTGTCATTTATGTTCAAGTCTCGGAACTAAGGTCATTGTAGTGATTGCCATATTCTATTTATAGAGTGACAGACTCTTTGTAAGAGCTATTGGTTTATTGCTTTGTGTGTGTTTGTGTTATACAGTACCAGTCAAAAAATTTTAATCGTTTTTGTTGGTCTTTCTTTTTTTTATTATTGTTGTTGTGATTTTTTTCAATATTCGTATACTAGTGGGCACCCACAGTTCCGCCCACATACACACCTGTGACATGCTCACAGTGTGACATAAAATTTGACGACAGTGCCTACTGTTACATTATAATCGCTTGCGACACCACCGTATGACATAAAAGCTGATAATCGCAAACACCACTTGTCATTCAGGTCTTGATTACCAGGATCAGTTCTATGAGTATGAGGATTTGTCTGATGATGATGATGACGATGATGAATATGACAGGCTAAACAATAGATATTGTGGCTTTGCTCAAAACTTTCTTGATAAGAGGGGTTCAAATCAGTTGCCTGCAATTACACATTATAAACCATCCAAGCGCATCACACCTGAGGTAAGGGCTGTTTTACATGTAATTTTATATATTATCTGTATGCTGCTGTAGAAGGAGCTACATGTGTAATGTGTTGTACCCTTTCAGGAGGCTGCAAAAAATGCTAAAGAACTTTTAGCTGAAGAAGAAAAACTTAAGAAAAAAGCAGAAAAGAAAAAAATGAAAAAAATGGTAGTGTAAACTTTTCACATTTATGCCCCTATGATGACATTATAGACACTTATGTGAATGTTTGAGTTCCAACTCTTCCTGGTATACTATAGAGACAGCGGGAGAGACGTCGACTAGAAAAATTAGAAAAGGAAAATGGGCATAAAAATGGTGCCAAACAGGTATGTGAATGTTTTATAGCTATTTTAAAAGCCATTATCACCTAAACAGTATTTCACATCTATTTTATCACTGTTTCATAGCAATTCATGTTTTCAGAGCATAGGTTTGAAATCTCGTTAGTACTCCACAGTGTTGAAACCAAGAAAAGCAAATGTCATTTTCGTTAGCACATCTCAACTCCTCCTCAACAGGATGCTGCTGCTGTTTCAGTTAAATCTGAGCCTACAGAAAAAGAGTGTGCAAATAAGAAAAAAACAAATAACAGTGTACCTCCTGACCCTGGGCCACAACACAACTCGGCAGATAGCAGTGACAGCTGTGATGATGATGATGATGACGACGACGATGATGATGATGATGATCAAGGGAGCATAGTTGATGAACTTGAGGTTGGCTTGCTTTCTAATTCCTGACACCTTTTTCTAGAATAGTCTGTTTAGCACCTGTATGTGTCTCCTAACAATCATAATCTGCAACGTATGTTAAAATAGCTTGATATGAGCAGCTGCTTTGTGAACAATGCAGCAGCTATTGCAAAACGCAAACTTGAGCAGAAACCCAAATCTGAGAGGAAAGACAAAGCAGAAAACTTCAAGAAGCATGTCACAGCACAAAAAAGTACAACAAAGCCCAAGGTAAAGGTATATGTATTTTTCAAATTATTTTCTTTAATAAACTTGTAATGCAGCTAGGTAATTCTCTAAATCAAATTGTGACCAGATAAAAAGATGCATTTGAATAAATACAAATCATGTCCATCCACAGAATGTTAATGAAAAGGAGGAATCACATGAACCAGAAAATGATCATGTTAAAAAGAGCGTGGAGCTGGCAGGTCTGTGTATCTTCCCAAAAATATTTCTGTTTAGAAGTTCAGTGGTTTTTAATACATGTTCAGACATCTTATTTTCTATTTCCTTTATATTTTAGTGTTGGGTAACAAATGTGCTCAAGTAGGAAATTTGGATATGTCTGTGGAATATTTTACTGATGCTATAAAGCACAATCCTCAAGAATTTAAGTAAGTGTTAAAATCTGTTTCAGTTGTACATGCGTAATTTTAACACTTCATGCAGGAAAAATAAATACTTGTGTCTATTTAAAGGTTATTTGGAAATCGCTCTTTCTGTTATGAGAAAATGCAACAATATGACAAGGCTTTAACAGATGCTGAAATTGCTCTTTCGCTCAACCCCACATGGATTAAAGGGCTCTACAGAAAAGGGAAAGCATTAGTTGGCCTTAAGGTACATTTCATTTTGTACTCCCCCTCCCTCTACGCAGGTGAAAATTTTATCCCTGCTCTCATGCTATTGTCTTTTGTTGGCTTTCTTTTTTAGAGATACTATGAAGCTGGTTTGACCTATAAACAAGTTTTAAACCTTGACCGCACCTGTACTGATGCCGCTCAAGAGCTTATGAGGGTACAAATAATGCAGTTAATGGTAAGTAGCACTATGTGGGGCCTCTGGTTAATGGTTTTATAATATGAATTCATTACCTTGCTGTTTGGTTTTGATAGAAACTGATTAGTTCATTTTAAAGATTTAATAAATTAGTATTATCAAATGCAGAAATCAGTAGGCTTAGATTTAAGTCATAAAAAAATAACACATAAAAGCAGGCTGCTAGGCTTGGAAGGCCGTATGCCATCATTAGTAATACACCATCATCCTTGACAACACAATACCTCATATTAGACTTGTGGAAATTCTATGAAGTCCGCCTGTTTCATGTCTAAAGGTATGTGTCTATAGTGTAAAGAGTGGTTTATGTATAATAAGTCCATTAGTTCATGTTTGCAGCACAAATAAATCTGACTCAAAGTAATTATTTTCATAAAAAATATTTACAGATTATTTTAAAATGAAAATACCATACATGTAAGAGTAAAGTTTTTTTTTTCTTTTTTAGATAGTTAATAACACATTTTATTTTACCTGATATTGTCTACAGGATATGGGATACACTAGAGAACAAAGTTCTAATGCCTTGATCATACATGGAACAATAGAAAAAGCTTTAGAAGATCTCTCTGGTTTACATGGTAATACCATATCTGTTTACACTTTCAAAAAAAATGTTTTACAGCAATCGTTTTTTCTTCTTTGAATTAAGAAATGTGGTTCTTTTTCGATCTGATTTTCTTCAACTAAAAGGTAATATGGCAGCTGCACAAGTGCATGGATCAGGATTAAGAGTTTGTTCAGAGAGAAATCCTCAACCTGCAAATGTTCCACTCAGAACAGTTCCCCAGAACCCAACGAAAGTCACCACAGCTGTACCGGCGACCCCGTAAGAGTTTTTTTTAGATTCATATTTGTCAGTGATTTTATTTTGTCCTCATTATTTATAAAGTTGCTGAGATTTGTGTCTGTATGGGTTTTGACTATCAGAGAGTTGTTTCCAGTCTGGGTTGGGGATCTAGTACCTGCTATATCAGAATTAAAAATCCATGAACTCTTCAGCAGGTAAGTTGTGACATCTCATACAACCAGCTTTCTTTTTGTTGTGCAAACTACAGTGGTACCTCGCCATACAAATTTATTTGAAACGCATTTTCCCATAAGAAATTATGTAAATCCAGATAATTCGTTCCAGCCAATATTACCAATTTCCAACTTATAAAATAAAAACAATCAAAACATTTCAAAAAGACATGTAAATGAAGTCAAATATGAATTAAGTAGACATTAAAACTCACTTAACCTTTATGATACCCCTTGGAATCGGCTGCTTAAAAAAACTAAACTGAAAGTGGCTCTGTTTTCTTCATTGCCCCATCAGTTGTGTTTTGGTTCCGCTTTTATACTCTTGCGATACTTTCTCTCCAAATCACGTGGATCTGCATGGCGAAGACTTTTGGTTCATAGGTTGAAAATTTGCAAGCGGTTTGCATGCTGCATGTCCACTGTAGAGGTTTATGCTCATCAGAAATCTGCATTTATGCAGTTATTCCAAATTCAAGTGTAGCTGTTTTTAAGGGAACTATTTAAATAAAATATTAATTAAATCATTTGTCATTGGTAACTTGAGCATCAACATTCTTTGCTGAATTCAATGTCTACAAGATGGAAACATATTTATCTGATGTTTATCTTCTTTATTTTTGTGTAGTTTTGGAGAAGTCTATAGTGTAAGATTATTGTCAGCAAGACGGTGTGCTTTTGTCAACTACACCAAC
Organism: Clarias macrocephalus; assembly: GCA_011419295.1. Classification (NCBI taxonomy): domain Eukaryota; kingdom Metazoa; phylum Chordata; class Actinopteri; order Siluriformes; family Clariidae; genus Clarias; species Clarias macrocephalus. The sequence goes on along the minus strand of JAAGKR010000745.1, from coordinate 56,143 downwards.
AAAGAGGATTGTGAGAGAGCCATTCGAGAAATGAATGTAAGTGTGTGTGTGCACCTGAGCTTGTGACAGGATATCATTATTCCCTAATGGAATACAAAACTTTAGTACTGCTCAATAAATCCCTGACCAATTTTCACATTGTGACATAATGGAGAAGAGCACTAGCTGCCCACTGTCCCAGTTGAGTTCTGATGGGCAAGAAAGCATCAGTTTTGCACTGAAGAACACAGCCATTTGTACGTTCCCAGATTCCTGGTTGTGGAATAAACAGCTATTAATGAACAACTGACAATAAGCCAAAAACTAGCTTTATGCTGGAGCTATAAATCCAAGTGCAGCTAATTAGTGAGCAGGTGCTTAAAGCTGCCAGTTACCAGAAAGATATCCTCAAAGTATGGTACTGCAGATCGTGGCTTGAAAGATTTGTCTCATATGTGTGTTTGTATGTATATTTGTACTTTAGGGCTTTCGTGTAGCAGGGACTTGTCTTGTAGTTCGTTACCCTGACAGAATCCACACACATCTTGGTGTATCCAAAGCTGCAACAACCGATACAGGAAAAGTAAAGTAAGTAACACAAATTTTTCAATTTCTTCACTAGGAGTAGGAGTAGTGGGTAGGAGTCTCAATCATTTATCATGTTCAAGTAATCATTCTGTTGTCCTTCTCAAGTTTTCTTTTCATTTTAATTTAATCAATCTTTTGTCAATCAGTTAATTGAATTGATGGGGGATTTTTTTATTCACAATTTTTAAATATTTAGGCAATAATTTGAATGGTAAATAGTTTAAACATGACAAATACCTCCGCCGTAAAAAAAAAAAAAATAAAAAATAAAAAAAAATAAACTTTGCATATTCTCCAAATAGGAGCCTATAGAGCAGGGGTGTCCAAATCCAGTCATGGAGGGCCAGTGTCCAAAACAGTTTGGTGCTTCTTCTTCTCAAACACAGTTGATTTAACTAATCTGTTAATTCCTAGGTTCAGTGGGTGTGTTTAGGTGTTGGTGAATTACAAACTGTGCTGGTCACTGGCCCTCCAGGACTGGATTTGGACACCCCTGCTATAGAGCTTCTTCTACTTTTGAGTTTATGGGCAGTTGGTGCAATACCTCCACCTACTGGACTGCAGTGTAGTGCAGAAGGAGAACAAGATCACTTGATCTTTAACATGGCATTAAAAATGTTTGTCATGTGCAATGGTGGAATAACAGTTGCAATAACATCTCGTTCCTTTATCATTTTTCTTCACATTTATCATGATTGACCACCATATCATGATTCACCAGTTGTGAAGTTAGTTGTTCTGCTAGGTGTATAGCTTCCTCTGCTCGTTTTGAGCAAAAACTCTTTCAGAAATGCATTCTTAATGTCAGGGCCTGTTTGGAAGTGCTGTACATTTACAATTTTAGTTCACTTTCTTTGCAAGTTTGTTTCATGTTTGTGTTTCATATTTTGGTTGCTAACAATTTCCTTCTTACTTTTGCAGTAAGTTTCCTGATGAGTGTTATTTCTGGAGGACAACAGGCTGTATCAAGAGTAATCGGTGCTCCTATAGACATGTGCCAGAACATAAGGGCATTGATCGACCAAATCTTAAGTGATAAGAGTATATACAATTCCTTGCAGGGAGACTGACTAATTAATACACGTTTCTCATGACTTGTTTATTAATGACCATTGTCAAATACACAAATAACCAAATAAGAGGCAGTATACACAAAATTATAATCATTAAGAGATGATAATTTGATTTCAGACAGTTAATGTTCCATATAGTTGAGATTTAACTTCACTAGAAATATATTTTAGTTTTTTTGCTATTAAATAATGGTTACTACAACCATTATTTCTGTTAAAGTTTACTCTTTTGTCTTAAACCAGAACGTATTTGGATTGGGTAGAATGTTTTAGCTGTTATCCCTGCACATTTAAAAGTATTTGCATTACTTAATTACTAGAACTTGCAGGAGGCTTGTTACTACTCTCATGCAGTATTTTTTTTTCTATAAAATGTAATAAAAATTACTAAATGTTTTGTGTGTCCTCTTTTTTACACCTTTATGGTTGCGTGCATTGCGTTCTGTGATCTTTTTGTTCTCTGTTTTATCCCCATCAAGACACCATCGACCTAATGACATCTGGTATCCTGGTAAACCTGCATAAACTTCTCTGCTGTTCTACATGTCTATTTATACATATTTTGTATATTTTCATATTACATTGTTCTATTGGGTTTTAAATACCTTTACCTCATTAAATATGTTCTGTCCTCAGTGAAAAATTGTTTAAACCAATTTGGTTTGAGAGGTGTTTTAATTGATTAAGTTACCATAGAGGTTTGTATGTTTTTAAAGCATTGTTTAAGTTCAGCACTAGAGGGCCAGTGTTGAGTACTTTTCAGTGATTATTTATTTTTTTGTCTTCTGTTCTGCCAGGTTTACTGGGTATGTTGAAATGTTGGTGAATTACTGTACTGTGCTGGACACTGGCTCTCTAGGACTGGACTTGAACACCTCTGGTTTATAGGCCTCTTAGACTTAAACTCAAGAACAGTTCCACGGAATAGTTGCTACTAATTATTTTTCTGCAAGTGCTGTGTAGTAATTGCTGTTGTTACCCCCCCCCCCCCCCCAAAAAAAATGAGAAAAAAAAAATCCACACTATATTTTTAAACTTTTAATAAAGTACCTCATTATAGGGGTAACTATTGATACCTAGTGACAGCACAGGTATTGATATGTGCCATCAGTGGGAAGGGACCAACATAGAGCTCTTTGCTAGCCAATTAATTGGGTTCATAACTGCTCTAGCACAACCAAGCAATGAAATGGTAGGGAGATGCTAGACCTGCCATTGTTGTATCATCCGAGTATGCAGTTTGTTATAACTACATTGTTATGCAAAAAGAATTATTTTTCCTAGTAACAGCAGCAGATGTGCAAGCTGATATGTTGATCTGAATTAAGTAACAGTGCAAATGTTTTTTCTGATATTGACTGGCAGCCTTCCCTCTTTGCCCTAGATTTCGGTCAATGTAAGTGGAAACTTTTTTATTTTTATCAATTACTGTATTATGTAAATCTATCATGATCAAGAGAATGCTATACTTGACATTAATTAAATATACTGAAATTTTTAAAAAGAATGGCTGAGGAGAGTCAAAAACTTGCCAAAAGATGTTCACCAAATTAAAAGTGTATCATTTTATGGCAAAACTTAGCAAAAGCCATATGCACTATGGTAACTGTAATACACTGCACATATAGACACTGACGCTTTGACTTGAAACAAAGCTCTGATTAAGGGCAACAGTATGATTCAAATGGAAGAGCTAGATTACAGTCTCCATGTCTAAGAGGACTATGTTTCAAGTTTAGAATATTTTAAATAAGTGTTTAAATTATTTATTATAAAGTGTACAGTAAGTGTACACAGGGTTTAAACCATGCTGAAAAACTCCTCTGTGCCTAAGATAGACCTGTGCCAGTAATACCCAATACCATGTCTTCATCCACATCCAATATCTGAATAAATAAATAACCCAAGATGATGCTGTTTCTCTGAGGGACACAGATAGAGACATGGTATCGACTGTTATTTGAGTGTGATGGATATGGATTCGGACATGGTATTGATCTGGAGCCTATCCTGGCAGACTTCAGGCAAGAAGAGGACATCCTGGAATCCATCACAGGACATATGCACATACACACATGCGAACACACACTCCCTACTCTGCATGTTGTTGGACTGTGGGAGAAAACCCTCCACACAAAGTGAGAACATGAGATACTGCAATTAATTTGTACATCACTTTTAACTGTACATCACATGGTTTTAAGAGCATCACATCAAAAGGTTCTCACTTTTCTGACTTGTGTTGCATTTGTTCAGATTAAAATTACCCCTAAATCCTAGATCAAGACCTTTGTCCTTATGTCTCAATATTGTGAACATGGATGATGGTATTTTGATTGCAAAGTGTTTTTCCCTCCTCATTTAATTGTATTTATAAAACTATTTATAAAATTTATAAAACTGTAGTACTGTATATATAATAAAATAAGGGGAAAAAACACTTTGCAATCAAAATACCGTCATCCATTTTAACAATTTTGAGACATAAGTAGCAGATGAATTTATATCCTCAGTGAGAGATGATAAAACTCTGCCCTCTCTCCTCTCCTGTCTGAGTGAAACATAAGACCAACCTCCACCACTGCTGAGCACCTTATTGGCTGAGGCTGAAAAGATGCTGTGTGTGTGTGTGAGTGTGTGCTTGTGTGTCTCTTATAAAGCCTGCTGCACAGCAGTATTTCTGAACTGGTGCAGTGCTGGTTCATCTCCACTGATGGTGTGCAGAAAAAGGGGGACCTAGAAGACATACTTCTTCAAAACAAAATCTCCACGTTAATATATATGAAAAAAGAAACTTAAAAATTCATCATCATGAGTTTAATTTCCTCCTCCTCACTGATCCGGCGCTGGGACAACCATTCCAGCCCCTACCGCCTCTCCCAGATGTCCTTCACTTCGTCGCGGCGGCTGCTGAAGCCTGAGCCATTGCGCTTCTTGGAGCCAAATGAGCTGAGTGTGGTGTGTGCAGAGCTGGTGGGACTGAGAGCTCAGGAAAAAGAAGAGTTAGTGGGCCTGAATGACCGCTTTGCCTCGTACATCGAGAAGGTGCGTCGTTTGGAGCAGCAGAATCGGATGCTCATGGTGCAGCTGGAAGCCCTGCAGGGCATGCAGACTCAGCCATCTCGGCTGCAGCAGCTGTACAGGCAAGAGGCACAAGATCTTCGCCAGCAGCTGCACCATGAGACTCAGGACAAGGAACACATGGAGGTGAGGAGAGACAAGCTGCGGGATGAGCAGGAGCAGCTGGAAAAGCGCTGGCAGGAGGAGGTGCGGCGCCGTGAGCAGGCCGAGGATGAGCTGCAGCGTACAAGGGATGAGGCGGACAGGACAGCACTGTTGAGCTGTGATGCTGAGGTCAGAGTGATGTCTTTGGCACAGGAGTTAGCCTTTGTGAAGCAGGTGTTCGCAGAAGAACGGGAGGGGCTGAAGGTGCAGCTGCAGGTGTCCAGTCTCAGCATGGAGCCAGATGTGAGCAGACCAGATCTCTCAGCGGCCCTGAGGGAGATCCGTGCCCAGTACGAGAGCCTGGCCAGGCGCAACATGCAAACCGCCGAAACCTGGTACCAGGGCAAAGTGGCCAATGTGGCACAAGTAGCTGACAAGCAGCAGGAGGCTGTGCGCTTGGTGCGCGAGGAAACGGCCAAGCACCGCCAGCTGCTGCTTGCATGTTCCACCGAGGTTGAAACTCTGAGGAGTGTCATCAACTCACTAAATGCACAGCTCAGAGAACTAGAGGAGACGCAGAGTGAGGAGGTTGCCAAGTATCAGGTATTACATAAATCACTTGCTGAAGGCATTCTGTAATGACTAACACATTAGGCTATTACTAAAATTTCTTCTGTTTGATGAATATGGCATTCTGGTGATTCATACAGAGGTAGTTTAATGGAACAGAACATAAACCAATGAAAATATGTCTAGGAGAGCAATATGTCTACTTCACACAATTCCAGCATTTCTGCCCTGATTCTGCAGCTCAGCACAAAACTAATGACATTACAAATAAAAGACCTAATCTACTGTGCACAGCTCCTGGTGCAGACTGCTGAGTCATTGTAACTGTAACTGCTGATGGATGACTGAATAGCTTTACTCAGCGTCCACAGACTGTAGCTGTAGTAAAAAGTATGAAGCATCAGAATGTCAGCATTTTGTTGCATATTTGATAGTTTGCCTTTATGAATATGAGTATCCAGACACATATATGTTACAAATGTATTTGATGATCCTTGCTCTGCAGCATTTTCTTTAGTATTTGTAATTACTGTTTGCTCTGTAGGAGAGGATAAGTCATCTGGAGACGGATATTGCTGAGGCTAAAGAGGAGATGTCACGCTACTTGAGAGAATATCAAGATCTGCTGAATGTAAAGATGGCCCTGGACATTGAAATTGCAGCATACAAGTAATAACATACTCTCAATTTCCCTCTGGGATTAATAAAGTTTCTTTTAAGAACCTTGGATCACAGCTTACTGCCTAATATATTATACTAATGATTCAGGGCATATAATTTAATTTGTGTTACATAATTGCTTGCATTAGTTAGTGTTAAAATAATAATATAGCCACTGTAAAAATAATAATAATAATAATAATCTTACTGAAATGCTGAATTACTCTTAAAGAACTTTTCTTTTAGTCTTCCATGCTGTGCTCGTTCTGATTTTTGTTTCTGTGATTTTGTTCATATTTGTTTCAACAGGCAGCTGCTTGAGGGGGAGGAGATTCGCCTGACGTACTGCTCTGTGCCTGTTTTGGCGTAAATCTAGACCTACGAATCCAACTTCAAAATCTCCATCATTACCCATTGTTACTCCACCTTTATGCATATCAAACTTGTTGCCTAATATTATGAATATTAGGATATAAAGCTTGCCCCTTTACCCAGGGGTCTTCAATCTTTCCCCCATGAGCTGGAGTGGATGAATTTAGGTGCGACCCCAATTTGGCTGAAATAAAAGCATCCACACCGGACTTTAATTCTACGACTTAAATGCAAACTCCAAACTATCTTGCTTTAACCTTTGGCCCTAGTACCTAACCTAACATTATGACACCAAACCATATTTACATTGCCACCATCACTGATTTAAAGAGAATGAGCCCTTGTATTACAAGAGGTAAACCAGGATCTTCCCCCTTCTTCTTCACACTTCAAATGAAACAAAGCCACCATGGAGAAAACACTAAGTTCAGCACTTGCCCAGTCAGAGTTTAATATCCTCTTGTTGGTGAATTATCACGCCTCAGTTTTTCTTAAAGTGGCTTGGTAACCAATCCCCTTTTGTCCAAACAATTAGCCAGTTGTTTATGAAGGTGGATTGTTTTTAAACCAGTCTTGCATTGGGCACAAGAAATACTAAGGAAGTGACTTTGTTGTCCTGACCCAAAATCTACCAAGAGGATGTTACTCTGTACACCGACACTGTAAGTGGAGTAAGTGAACCAACTGAATGGTTTGTCAGGCCATTCAGAGCTGTAGCACTCATTCGCTTATTTGCTTACTGTTCATATCCTTAGATAACTTTTAGTCTGTATCCTAATATTGCGATAATATTGATATAATGTATTTTACTTAATAGAAATATCTTAAATAGAAAGGTTGAATAATGCTACTGAAGAATAATTAGGTAGAAATATTGTGTTTATCTTTATGAAAAACACTAAAGCAATGAATCTATGTGCTCACATCTGCTTTTGTTACATCTGTCCATCAATGTGAAACTAAGTCAACTGCTAGTGGGTTAAACAACAAGCAGAGATGTAATGGACACCAGTCTCATTATGTACTGATGTCTGAAACTCTGCTCCTAAAACAATACCTACTGAATAAAACTAATGCAAAACTCATTTGTGTGTGTGTATGTGTGTATTTAATAACCTTTGTTTACTGATTTTTATGATTTTCTTAAGATCTCAGCAATAACTATAGATTGAGAGATTGAGTCAGTCAAATAAAGGTGTTTTTCACACAGCAATTTTAGCATAGGTCCAGTATTGAAGATTCTCCTGCTCTCTCTCTCTCTCTCTCTCACTCACACACAGACACACACACACACACACTCCTTTTTTATGTTAATTTAAGAAATCATAAAAAAAAAATACCACTAAGGAATCAACAATTCAATGTTCAATTGTTTGCTTATGCTTAGGTGGACTTTTTAAAAACGTAGTCTCTCCACTGCATTTCTAGCATGCTATGACTAAACATTAACTTGGATGTGTCTAATTTTGTCTCATTTGTCTCATAGCTCCATGGTCTGGGGTTTAATCAAAGAATCAATTTGTTTGCCAAAATCACTAAAAAACTGAACAGGAAAATTAATAAATGAATATGATTAGGCGGCACGGTGGTGTAGTGATTAGCATAATGGCCTTGCACCTTCAGAGTCGAGGAGTATGTGAATGTGTGGAACTTGTGCATGTTTTTCCTGTACTTGGTGGGTTTCCTCTAATTACTCCTGTTTCGTCCCACAGTCCCTGTCCAGGGTGTCCCTGCCTTGTGCCCAAAGTCTCCGGGGTTAGGCTCCAGACTCACCATGACCTTGTACAGGATAAGCGGCATTGAAAATGAATAACCATGAATAAAAATAAAGTCATTTCAAAATTACACACTATAAACACATCAGTTTCTTGGCCGAGATAGACATGTGGCAAAATCTTATCCAATTTATTATTTCGTAGTGTACAGTTTGTAGTGGTAACTGTTAAATATTATAATGCTTTTCCTGTACAGGGTCGTGGATAATTCTTTATAATTATTTCTAATTCCTAATTCCTTAGCATTCAGATTTTTTTGATGGTATTTTAAATTTACTTTAGAGTCAACGGAAAACGCAAATATGTAGAAATGTTCAGGCGTATACTGTATACAGTATAAAAGAAAAAACGTTGCAGTTTTATATCACACCATTAGTCGGCGCTAGATTACACTTATTTTCTTACAAACTCAATGGGAGAAGAGGAAGCACTTCCTCTGTGAAAGGTCGTTAATATGGCGGCCTCGTGTCCGAGCCTCAATGTTACATCTCCGCACAGTTTGTAGCAGCAGCAGCAACTCTGTTTATATCGAGTGCGGTGTCAATCCAAAACACATACGAGCTTAAAATGTTTTCCGCTGTAGTTCGGAGCCGGACTCCGGTCTCTCTCGTGCTGTCCCCTCGGTTTGGTGTTGTGCTCGAGAGTGTGCGGGGCAGAAAGTCTCGCACTGACCCGAAAGCTAAGTCCAAAGCGGGCCGAATCAAGACCCCGCCCCCGGTGGACCCTGTGGAGATGGTGGTGCTGAAGGAGCGCTACACTGAGTACAACCTCATCATGAGGGCGCTGAGGTAAACCCCTCGACCTACACCTGGCTGTCACACAGCTACATCATGCTCTTCAACATCAGCCTCACATACGGACATATAATACAGACATTCAAAATATGCCAGGACACCAACAGAGATTATACTCAGTGGTCTCATTGGGTCTCTGATTTCAGACAGTGGATATTCAATTTATAAACAAGAAATTCAATTTATATTACACCTATTAATATGTGACTATTATAAGTGTGCAACAAATCAAACAGGGAATAAACAGGTTCTACTCCTCCCAGATCATGTACACTGATTTTAAAAGGCCTGCAGTTGCCAAATATATTGTAATATTTATAATGTAACAACATGATAACAATCATTTCTTTACTGAAGCAGGTTTAAATGAGTATCTCTAAACAACAATTTTAACATGTTCCTACAATAGACAAAAGACAATAGATAGTGTAACTGAAAGAATAGATGAGTTCACTACCAAATTAAGGCAGTATTTATAATGATAAAGTAGACTTGTTTACTTTAACAATTATTATGTTTTATCATAAGTTATGTTACTGATGCACCACTTTCTGTTCTTTCGCTATGTTTGAATCATAGCATGAATGCGCTGGATTGCTAAAAAGTAAATTATGACCTTTTTGCTAAAGAGAATGCTGCTCAATAATGTATATAAAAAAAGTTTAATCTCGATTATTTTGATTTCATAATCATTGGGAGCCAAAATCATAAATGACTGTTTCAATTAATTTCATAGTTCTATCTTGCTATGCAAATACATATACAGTACATGATGTGTTGGATGTACTTGAGTGCTTGGTTTACTTTTTTTACTTAACAAGTAATCTAACGCGTTAGGTCCGCCATTTAAGTACTCAATTATTTAGTTATTTTCAAAAATGTAATTCAATTATACAATATTATACATACAATTTATGTAATCCGTGAGCCAGACAGCAGTCAATCCATTAGTGAAAGTCGTCCTACAAGCCCCGCCCCTGATAACCCTCCCCCGCCCCCTCTTTTATTCCTGCTGTTATACCCCATCTCACCTATGCGGTTTGACTCGTGGTGAGAAGTGGTGTTGGGCACCGTGAGCCACCGCGAGTGACAGCCCAACATTCCGCAAAGTTCTGCAAGGTCTGCGAGGACCACCACGCAGAAAGATGGAAACTTAATCACAGCGCCAAAACTCTCAATGAATCATGATGAACCGTACTTGCGGCCACCGCACTAAACCGCATCGGTGAGATATGGGTTTTAACAGTTAACATATTATGGGCCAAACTTTGCTGAGTGATGATGGTACAATAATTATAAAGGTCTTGACTAAAGCAACATGCATTAGGAAGAAGTTTTCATTTTCTGCAATGGAAAGGTACTCTAATTAGATACTTTTATCACAAAGTAACACTGCAATGTAACTGATTACTTTTTAATGACAGTAATTTTGTAATGTAATTAGTTACTTTAAAAAGTAACGTGACCCAACACTTCATGCATGCATCCACATGTACAGAGAGATGGTATGTCTTCAGAAGAAATACAGTATGTACAAATATTGTGCATACTGTGCGTAAGATTGTCCAGCAGTTGAGAGAAAACAAATGTACATTGGTACTTCACTCCTCATCATCAACAAGAAGGCAACAATACCCCGGCTCTGCAGGGATTCCTTAAAGAGCCTAATGGCTGCAGGTATAAATGACCTCCCATAATACTCCTTAGAGGAGCGAATGCTAAATGCTAAACTCATCAAGTTCATAAGTCCTAATATTATGGTGTCTTAAAATATGGCAGACCATGTATATATGTACAACCTAGATAGATGATGAAATTCTGCACTTCATATTAATTGATCTTAATTGTATTACTTATTTGTGTGTGCGCACAGGTTGCAGTTTAAAGAGGAGATGCTGAGGAAGCGATATGAAGAGGAGACCGGCTCATTAGCAGAAGAAAGAGCCAAGCAGGAGGCTGAGGAACACAGATCATTAATGGCCTGGAATGATGCAGAAAAAATCAGACTGCGAAAAATCCGGTGAGACAGAAAAATAAATGAAAGCCCTGTCACAACATGTGCTGTTATGTTTTCAGCACAGTATGACCATGTGTGTTATTGTGCCTGCCAGTGAGCTGCGTGTGCAGACAGAGACTGAGGCTGCTGAACAGAGGAGGAAAGAGGCAGCGATCGTGCGTCAGCAAGAGTTTGAGAACTACATAAAAGAGAAAGAGAGAGAAATCCTCCAGTTACAGGTGAGAATAACACACAAATCAAAAATGCACAAATGTGAAAGTGTGATAAGAAACTTACTTTTACCGTACCTCTCTTTCAGGAAGAGGCAAAGAACTTTATTACACTGGAAAATTTGGATCAGCGGATTGAAGAGGCATTGGACAACCCCAAAAACTACAACTTTGCAATAAATAAAGAGGGACAAGTGGCCAAACGAACTGTGCAGCAATAAGCAGCATCAATCAGAAAATCAGGATTAAAGAGACTGAAAAATGTTGCATGTCTTTCTACTAGTGCTGTCAAACGTATGTGACTATATGTCCACTGTAATTATGTTTCCCAAGTAAAAGTTAGTGTTTCAGTTATAAAGATTCATGTTGTGTGTTTTAAATCTTTTTATGTCCTAGATGAGGTTGGATGCAATACATGGTCCAGATAATATTTAAGTTCATAGAAATTATGGATATGTTTTTGGTACATTTTGAAAGGATTTTTTAAGTGTCTAATGACTAGGCTTATTATTTTTAAAGGATTCTGGTTGACATTTCAGACTTTCACTTTCAAATAACAACGCGCCCAAATTTCATCTGTGTATAGCTTCAGCTTTAAAATTCACATCCAGAACATCAGTTATTAACACTCCGCTTCTCGTTTTTTCTCTTTTTATATCCCTTATTAAAGTTTCAGAAAACCTGCACAGTGCACGCTCCTCCATCCTAAAGATATCAGAAAACATAAATGCACCATTTAACGACTGACACTGGCAACGTTCATAAACTTTAAACGAATATCGTTTTTGCAACAGCTCAGGCTGTGGGTATTAATGTTACTTGAGGCTCTAGGTTGCTGATCAGATGGTTGGGGTTTGAGCCCTATCACTGCCGGGTTGCTACTGTTGGGCCCTTGGGCAGTACCTTTACAAAATCACTCCGCCCGGATGAGATAGGAGGGTTGGGCGTCAGGTCTACAACCTGGCACTGTAAAAACCAGAATTGAAGAGTTCAAGACAAGATCAGGAAAGGAGGCATTAGATGCTTTTAAGGAAAGCTATTTTCCCCCCTTAACATCACATATTCATTTCATATCTAATTGTATAATACAACATGCCAACAGTTGAATCTGTTTATAAATTATTACAAATATTTTAATTGCCGTGGTATTATTTCAGTAATATAATAAATGATCTTGTTTGCTTCTTACTGCTAGAGAATTCTTGGCTCAGGTAATCACAATGTAATTCGGTGTATTCATGATTAATATTTAATTATTAACATTTAAATATTTTCCCATATCGAACCAAGTAACTAAGATATATTAAAAATATATATTTTAAATCACACACACTCTCTGCCTTCCGGTTTAGACTGACGCGCGAGCACCTTTTTCAAAACGGAAAACTTAACGGAATTTAACGGAAACTGACATTTAAATTCCTCCTCATTTTTGAGTGGACGTGACCGCGCATGCGCAGTTTGGAGACTTCCGGAGCACAGAGCGTCTGGAGGTAGTAAAGGATTACTGTAAAACTTCGATCTTGAGTTTAATTTGATGTGGTTGGGATCTCTCGGAGAAAGTTCGGTAATAAGGACTAGCAGTATATACAGAATAGCGGCTGGGAAACGGAGTGCCCTGACGAGTCATTTAGTATCTGATGCAATATGGCAACAACACTTCGTCCCCTCATCCGGATAGTCACACGCCTTCAGGAGAGTGGACGTCATGTAAAGTTTGTACGGTATTTATCAAACACGGGGTTAGAGAAACCAACTAATGAAAACACGCCCACCTTTGGAGCTCCAGTGTTGGGAGGAGAAGGACGGGAAGGCTGCGGCGGTGATGGTGGTGGTTCAGCTCGGCGAGGTCTCCTCAGAGCCGCGGCGTTAGGACTGGCTCTGTCCGGGGCTGCTTTAAACAGTGTTAGAGACGAGCGGGATGAAGCTGTCTCTCAGAGGACACGGTCTCTCACAAACGCTGCACTCCATTACCTCGTGCCTACAGCCTACTGTGCTTCCCAATACAAAGGCGACGGTCCGCGGTATAAGTACAACTTTATCGCGGATGTAGTGGAGAAGTCCGCGCCTGCTGTCGTTTACATTGAGATATTAGGACGGTGAGTTTGACTGTAGACAGCACTAACCGAGTCTCTGGGCAAAGTACACAAATCCTGTATTTGAGTAAAATGGAGATGCCCTAGGTCAGTGGTTTTCAAACCTTCCCCTTGAGTACAACTGCACTGCACATTTGTATTTTCCCTACTCTCTCTCTCTCTCTCACACACACACACACACACACACACACACACACACACACACACACTTTTCAATTAAGAAATAGCTGTAAATTAGTTAATTTGGTCTGCTTGAAGTTGAGAAACCACTAAAATTTTTAGCCATTTTTAAAAAAAAATATTTTAGATTAGATTAGATTAGATTATCATTGTGCAAAGTATCTGTACAGAGCCAATGAAATGCAGTTAGCATCTAACCAGAAGTGTATAAGATTGTGCATTATAGAGTGACATGCTTTTTTATGCACAACCTAGGCAATGGAGTAAACTAATTTTAGTTCCATTTAACAAACTATACAAACATAACTAACAAACTAAATGAAAAAGTTGGTCACTTACACAAAGAAATAGAACAAAAACACAGATCACTTTTTTATTGTTTTCAGTTGTTTCTATGACCAAATATATAATAACAATAATATTAATAATAATATGCTCATTTTGAGAGTTAACATTCTTTTGATGTCATTCCCATATTTCGGTTTTATTCTACCTGACATATCTGTCAAGGTTTCCATATAAGCCATGTTTTTTTTTAATCGTCATTGACCTATGCTGTGCTGCTGCTTGTGTTTTTAAGGGATTTATTTATTATTAAGAACTGAGTTAGTATTAGCTTTGCTATTTCATCGCTATCTGTTTCATCGCTATCTGATTTCTAATGGAGCAGAAAGTACAAATATTTGTTGTGGGATGTCACGGGGTAAAAGTTAAACGTATCTACAGACTGTATAAACTACTCAAATAAAGTACATGTACATGAAGTTTGTATGCAAGTACAATAACAACTACTTGGTTACCTTCCTTAGGGTTACAACGCCCTAAATAAATTTTCCTAATTTAAGGGCTAATAAAGCCACAATTAAGACAAAATTTGTAAGGTCTGGCTTTGTAATTTATGGGTGTTACAAGCCAGTATCTGCACTTCAATTATGTGACCACAAAGTGCTGAGGGTGTTCCCCAAACTGTTTGCCAGAAAGCTAGAAGCATACAGTTGTACAGGATGTGTTTCCATGCTGTAGATTTAATATTTCTTTTCGCTGGAACTAAGAGGCCCAGACATGTTGCAACATGACCGTACTCCTGTACACAATCAGAGAGCTCTATAAAGACATGGTTTGTCAGTGTTGGAGTGGAAGATCTTGAGTGGCCTACACAGAGCCCTGACCTCAACCTTATGGATGAACTGGAATGCAGCCCTTTGTCCCATAACATCAATGCTCAAATTCACTAATGCTCTTGTGGTTAAATCTCCAAAGAGATGCTCCAAAATCTAGTGGGAATTTATTCTGGAAATGTGCATGTTATTATAACAGCAAGGGGAACTTAATGTGGAATGGGATGTACAAATAAGCACACATGACTGTAATGGTACAGTCACATGGTACAACATGGTGCAACATTTTGGCTGTGTAGTTATAGATTTATGAAACTTTCTTAAATTGAAGACAACCTAGTTTCAAAATATTAACAACACAACAGTGCACAAACTAATTATAGGCTCATGGTAAAATTACAACTGTGTTAGACCTATGAATACCAAAATACAAAATTTCATTTGGCATTGATTACAATTCTTTGTCTTATGATATTGTGTAAGATGATGTATTCAATAATTTGAATTATATAAATGTTAGGAATAAATAATTCCATTTTATATTGCAGAATGTTTTAGATTTGCACTTGGAGTACAATGTAGTTACTGTATTTAAAATATTCATTTGAATGGTGGTGGTGTTCAGCCTCCCATCAGTGGACCCCAGAGTGTATCATCTGATCCATACAGTTAAACTTTTGTCACAGGTTTTACACTTGACGCAACCCTCTTATTTTTAACCGAGATTGGAACCAGCACTTAAGGTGCCCTGCAACTCCAGTGGCTGGGTGAGGGGCACTGGTGGGATGTAAACCTGGACTACGAATAGACAACTGCCAGCTTTTGTAGACTAAACCATTCTGGGCATAATTTCTTAACAGGCATCCGTTCTCTGGTCGTGAGATCCCTATCTCCAATGGCTCTGGCTTCATCATTAGTGCTGATGGCCTCATTGTGACCAATGCCCATGTAGTAGCCAACAAGCGTGGGGTTCGTGTCAAACTGACCAATGGAGAGACGTACAATGCAACTGTACAAGATGTGGACCAGGCTGCAGACATTGCAACAATTAAGATCAGTGCCAAGGTAACACTGATGTTCATGTGTTCTTGGTTACATCTCATAAGTTTTTATATTTATTGTTCTCAATGGCTTTGCCATTGATGTGTTCTTTTTGGTTCTTTTCAGAATCCCTTGCCCACCTTGCGTCTTGGGAATTCATTAGATGTACGTCAGGGGGAGTTTGTGGTTGCCATGGGCAGCCCCTTCGCTCTAAGGAACACCATCACATCTGGAATAGTTAGTTCAGTTCAGAGAGGCAGCAAAGAACTGGGCCTGTCTAATGGCAACATGGATTACATACAAACTGATGCTGCTATTGATGTAAGCTTGCACGACTTTGTCTAATTAAGATTATCTGTTCATTATAAAATGTGTAAAAACAAAGTGTGAAAGCGTTATATTTTTACTGCCTTGTACCTTTGCAGTTTGGGAATTCAGGTGGTCCACTTATTAATTTGGTGAGTTCTTTTTTTTATTTTATTTGTTTTGGGAATAAAACACCTATATGATAAATAACACAATATCACACAGGAATTAAAGCACTGTATAACATTTTTTTAAAAACTCAGGATGGCGAGGTGATTGGTATTAATACCATGAAGGTGACTGCTGGGATTTCATTTGCCATTCCTTCTGACAGACTTCGTCTTTTCCTTGAGCGTGCAGCCAATAAAAAGAGTAAGACGGATCATTGTCATATAATTTTTTTGTCATTCATGATGCAGATTCTCGATCTCTGATTGCGCCAACATTGTTCATAGGTTCCTGGTTTAGTGGGTCAGAAAGCAGACGGCGCTACATCGGAGTGATGATGTTAACTCTCACACCCAGGTACCTGACCCATTAGTGCTCATGTAGAAATACAAATGCATTAACTAAAAATACACAGCTACAACTTATCAGAACTGCAGTCATTCTTGATGTTTTATTATACTTTAGTATAATTGCTGAGTTGAAGATGCGTGACCCCTCGTTCCCTGATGTAGCACATGGAATCCTCATCCATCGTGTCATCACTGGCTCTCCAGCCAACAGGTCAGTAGATCACAGTGGTGTCACTGATTACAAACTGCTTACAAATTTGATACATGGTGTGAAATTTATTACTGTTTGTAAACACTTACAACATTCAGTACATATTTTCCCCTCCAGATTTTTTGTTCATTTGGTGCAGTATGGTTTGACCGCACATTGCTCAGAAATAAAGCGAACCACTGCAAACTGCTGCTATCATACATGACCGAGTGACAATTTATGTATAAAACCGTACATTGCCTTGAAATAAAAAGTCACAGATTCTTAGATTCTGTTCGACAGTTTATGAAATATTCAGACCAGCCTGTCTGGAAGCAGCAACCAAACCATGATCAGAGTCACAAAAATATTATTTCCCCATTCTGATGTTTGATGTGAACATTAACTAAAACTGTTGTGATCATCTGTATGCTGTTTAGCATTGCACTGCTGCCACATGATCAGCTGATTTAGATACAGTATATGCATGAATGTGCAGGTGTTCCTAATGAAGTGAATGGTAAGTGTGCCTGGCTTATAAACACCATTTTGTCACGCGACCTCATTTTGTATTCTCTTTGTGTGTTAGAGCGGGTATGAAATCAGGTGACATTGTGGTGGAGGTCAACGGAGTAAAGGTGAGCACATCAGAAGAAATCTACAATGCAGTAAGGACAAGTGACAGCATCAACATGGTGGTGCGGAGAGGTCAAGACTTCCTGATGCTGCACATGACCCCTGAGTTCACAGAATAACAAGATAGCAAAAGAGAAATGTTTAGATGTTCATAATATTGAATGTTCTTAAAGGACATTGGATTACTAGGCCTGTGTGTACATTTAGAAAGTAGTTCAAATTACATTCTAAGTTGAAAATGTCATCTGCTTGATGGTTTCATTTTTCTTCAGTTAATGTGGTTTGTTAAAACAATGATATAGGTCATTTTTATAATGATGGATAAAAATATGAAAGATTAAATACATTGAGAATACAGTCTAGTAGTTCATGTGTAGACGACTTGCACATGAAGCCCCTTTATTAAATTAAAAATCATGAACAATAGATCTGGCAACCAGATTGTATTGTGTGTACTGCTATTTTAATTTATTTTACAAAAACATCAACACATCAGTGGGCCAAATCACAGCTCTGAAGTTCAGCATAAAGAAAATACTGCAAATTTCTTATTTCTATTTATATGGTGGGAGTACCTTAAGAACAGTATTAAAGAAATGTTTCTCACAAGTTTTCAAAAAGTACCCTTAATGCACCTGCACATCATGTTTCTAGTGCATACATTCTAGTGTTAGAATATTAACAGAACTTTGGCTTCAAAACCCTAACACTCTTTCAAACATTAATCTATTACTAGTCTTATCTGGGACACATAACAGCAAGTAATGTGAAATGTCAGGAGCAGGTCAGCAAGATTTTATAAATTAATAAGTAATTTATTTAAGTGTGTATAATTAAAAGTTTCAAAAACAATCTTGTGGTTTGTGTAGTTATATGTATAAATAAGTTTTTTTTTTTTAAAAACATGAATAAGTAAAATAATTTTACAGTACCTGCAGAAAAGTACATAATGTACATATAATTAAACACTGAAATTGGTCTGTCTCAGTTAGAACAGCATGATGGGATTTTTTAAAATCTACTTTTTCTTTATGAAATATTTTTTATTAAATAGGAAACTTGCATTCATATGAAAATAAAATCTGACTTTTTTAGCTGAATTGTTCCTGTGATGACAATATATTTTTCAAGTAGTAGTTAGCTGTCACAGATGCATTTTTTGTGCAATACTTTAAACCTGCTTACACTTAAACTTTTTTAGCAGTCAATGCATAGCACCGTAAACACAAACTATGCCTGTGGGATAAATAAAATCAGATAGTACACACTCAATTATTATATTATGTTATGCTCAAATTATGATTATATCTTAAAGCTTAATGCCCATGTTACCTAAAACAAGGTGTGTGTATGATAACTAAGTTATATTGATTTTTTTGTTTGTTTGAGTTTTCTTTTAAATAGCACACTATTTAACAAGCTCAGGATTCAGGAACCTTTGTTACTCTCAGTATGGTGAGGCCATTGATGTGATTGCATTCCCTATGACATTGCCTGTTTCTTGAGTGTGTTCATGAAAAGAGAGAATTAAGTATTGTACTGTATATAACCCAGTCTAAATTTAAAGGTAAAATATATGAAATGATTTGTTGATAGGGATTAGGAGATCTCGTTATTGATCTGTCCTGGGTATTTCTCAAACTTCCTCTCTGCCTCTTCACTGAAAGCATCACCTGTCAGGACACAGAGACAAAACAGAGCGAACACAGTCAACATTATTTTCATGCACACACTCTAGAACATGAGGAATCAGTTTGATACATGAAATGGCCACCACAGAATCCTGGCCTTAACCTCATAAAAATTTTATGGGATGTTCTTAAGAAGATTGAAGACTTTTTATCATCAGTATAAGATCATCTTTAGCTTTCGGCTGTTCCCCTTCAGGTGAATCATCTGCCTCTATCTAACCCTATCGTCTCCATCCTCTTCTCTTACACCAAGTAACTTCATATCATCTCCTACTAGATCCATAAATCTCCTCCTTGGTTTTCCTGTAGACCTCTTGCCTGGCATTTCCAACCTCAGCAACTGTCTACCAATATGTTCATAATCTCTCTTTTGAACATATCAATCTCCAAACATCTAACATGGGTTGTCCCTCTTTATCATTAATAGAAGATCTCAAACAAAAATTAATGCAACTGTTGACGAATAGTTGTTGCATAAGCTTGTCAAACATTGCAATGGCGAAGGCATACCGTACTCAATGCTAAAAGTGCCCCAAAGGAAAATAGCTATGTTCACATTACAAGCCATATTGCTCAATTCTGCCCCCACCCACAGATTTGCATGTCATGATGGTGTACATTCATAGTTACAAGTGACTCACTCATGCGCACATTGATAGTCTTTGGTTAAAATTTCTGGGTTAAAAGATATCATTAATTTTAAACAATGGATGTGATTTTATTAAAAACAAAAGTGCGTGGGATTTTACTCTGAAGGATTGCAAGCAGTTAGTTAGGTCAATTTTGTCAGTTCAGTTTGTCAGTCACACCAGTTCAGTTGCATAGCTATATAAAATAGACGCCTATAAAACATACAAAAGCCTACAAGACCATAAACTTCCTCTCCTTTTTTAAAGTGAATCTCCCATTGTAACATTAATGGCTACCTGAAAGCAAAAGCTAAATATGATTTCCAGATAACACTGACATTTCTAAATCCAAGACATTAAAAATAGAGAATTTATGCTAACCCCAAGTAAGACATATGCTAACTCGACATGCTAACAAGCTAGTTGCTTCTTTTTCTTGAAATTAGCTTCAGCTAGTTCAGTAATTGCAGCAGCCCACATCCTAACCTGAAACCCCTCCAAAAATTTTCATTCAAGCTATAAAATCTGCATTGGATAAAGAGTCTTGCTTACAGCCGATAAAATATATTGGACATTAATTCACAACAGCATGAAATACATTTTTATCATATTGCTTATAAATTGTGCAATAGTGTTCTGGCAAATATTAGGAAGCTGTTTGTAATTCCAAAAATGTCAGTCAGTAATAACTGATTTCAAATCAAGGATGCATCATTTTGTGCATTGCTGGCATAAGATCACTTTGTTTTCAGTTGTACAAAATAAATTATTGGTTTACAAAAGAAGTGAGTGTTACAAAGCTGTGAGTAAACATCTCTCACCAGTATGACAGTTGTGAAACCAGATCCTGTTGCCATCATATTTGCAGTTACATTTCATGACATTATTTGTGTAGTCACTTTCAGACACCTCGAAATTTGGATTGATCACAATCTGAAATGCCAACAATGCAGAACAAAAAATCAGAAATTCATTCCCTGCTGTCAGACATACTGATTAGATATGAGCTTGGAATAAATTATTTCTCTCAGAATAAAATTATGGGTGCTTGTTAAAGAAAAAATGTTTTGATATACCGTATGTTCCGGACTATAAGTCTCACTTTTTTTTGAACACTTCACGATGGCTGTGGAGGAAGCACACTAAAACAAGATAGGGTGGATAGAAAAGGGAATGATGAAGAAAATCTAAATTGGTGTTGTTTCCATTTTTGCTAATATGACCAAATATTCCAGTGTAACATACGTATAGTCTGGAACATACGGTAATTACTGTTTTTATGCTATAGGTAACTATGTGTGTAGGTTAAGAATATTACAATATCCAAAAGCAAGAAATCCAAGAAAAATTGGTTGAAAATATAAGTAAGATTGAAGTCAAGGTTTTGTTAATGGAAAATTGCACACCTCTCACTTTTTGCACACATATATGCATGGAAAAATGTAAGGAAAAGATGATACATTTAGTTATTTGCAATAGCAAAAGACATATTTGTTTCCAAAGCTTAAAGTTTGACCTGCATAATGTAATTTCCTGGTTTGACATCAGTAATGTCGATCCACTGACAGTCGATATCATGCCTGTACAGATCCCAGCACCCTACTGTGATGCCCTGCTCTCCAAAATTAGCACACTCATAACGTTTGGAAACACCTGCAATATTAGCACAAAACAATGTGTCGTTTAGAGAGGAGCCAAACAAGCAGCAAAGATTTATTTACAGTACAGTATATTTATATCTGTGTATGCGTGTGTGTGTGTGTGTGGGTGTCTTACCCTCCTCACAGTCACTGTCCTCTAAACAGAAGCTTGCTTTGTGCCCCTCTGCCACCTTGGTGCCATTGACACTCAGCAAATCATAGTGTGTAAAGATATCCATACTGTGATAATGTCTACAGAATCACACACATAAGACCATTTTGGTTTGTAATTCTTGTCCATATGAATGCTCTTAGAATAATAAAAGCCTTTTTTTATTGAAGTGTATGTTGAAATGATTACAGCTATAGTTACCCATGGCATGCATGCCAGACCCAGGAGTGGCGTCCAGCTTTAGGCCTGAAGTCAGCACGACCGATGTTGTGGATCTGCGAGGTGAAGCGAAGCAGACGGCGGTGGCCGTAGGGCCAGTTAACTTTCGCAGCACTTTGAGACAGACAGTCCTCCTCCGCAGCACAGTACAGCATGTGCAGCGGACGGTCCTCAATATATCCTGTCTGCTGCACCAGAGGTGCGTTCATAATGAGATCAGACGCAGCTGAGGAAAGACGGATACACATCACATACTGGAGATATTCATCATACTGACAAACTGAAATAAACACAAACTTTTCGTATGTGTTTATATAACGGGTACTGTGTGCTTATTTGTGTACTTGTGGATATTTTTATGGTCACTCACTCTCTGAGCAGATAACCCCTGCGGCAAACCGTGCAGCTGTTTTCTGGCAGGTGACGGTTTTGTGTTGCTGACATTGGCTGAGGGCCAGTTCATCTCCTGTACACTTCACACCGCTTATCACCATGTTAGTCACGTTACTTCCATCCCAGTACCATGTTTCCTTAACAGCCACCACAAAAAAACAACCAAAGAACTGCTGATTTCTTGGGGAATAAAAATCTGAAAAAAAAAGTACTGATATGTGTGAAGGGGGGTGGTAGATTTTTAGACTTTGAGTTCATGAACATTGTATGCTGTACACTGCACACTGTTTCATCTTAGTGAAGGCTCTGTGCTCTACTCATTTGTATGTTCATTAGAAGTCATGAATAAAGATCAGGCCAAAAACTAGTACTGTATATTCATTTAAAATGTGAACTACGGTGGAACCAATGCAGCCTTGTAAATGCAGTCATTCAGTATGTGAATCACTGCATTTCACATTGTTTGTGTGTGTGTGTGTGTGTGTGTGTGTGTACTCACAGTGATAGCATGCATGCTGAAACCCAACCCTAGCTGTCTGCAAGCCACCATGGCCTCTTTGGTGGTCCAGCCCTCACTGCACACACTGCCCCAGCGCTGACCCACCCAAACCTCCACTCTCCCCTCATACTCCGACCGCCCGCCCACCAGCCGGACCTGTACACACAGCCTACAGCACGTCATTACATGCACTCTCACACCTGTTTTTATATCACACAATCGCACAACCTTTCCGTTCTTTTCCTGCACTTCCTACACAAGCTGCCCTTTTGTTCTCAATGTCTTAATGTTAGTGTAACGTCAGTGTAATGCAGTGATTTGTAATTTGACTCTGATGGCACTCGGGAGAAGCAGACAGTAGGCAATAGGTGCCAGTATTAGTGGTCAATGTCCTACTTTCATGCCGTGGTTGGAGTATCCAAGACCCAGCTGTCTGCACACCACCATGGCCTCTTTGGTACCCCAGCCTTCTCCACAGATCAGGCCCCAATGTTGCGTTCCATTAGTGCTGGTGCGCAACACTTCCACCCGGCCCTCGTAGCGTGTACGACCACCTGTGATACGTACCTGATCAGGAAACAGTGCAAGGAGAAAAAGAAGCAGGAAGGTGTCAACTTTCTCTACAGCAGCTTGGCCATATAGGAAGGAGGGTTAGGAAAGACTTTGGAAATGCAGATACACTGTGGGTAATGTAGGAGATTAATATGAATTTATTTACATTAGGGCTTGAAATGTAAGTTTTACTCATCTGCCACATTAAGAGATCATTTGGAATAAGTAGGTGACAATGTGTATGTTTTATGGTATACGCACCAAATATAGTGTGTATCTCCTTGTGCATGGACATAACCTTTACATAATGTTGTAAATGATCAGTGTGATCATTCTCCAGCTAATCTATCTCAAAGCCATCCATCCGACCTTTATCTATACCACTGATCCAGTGTAGGGTTGAGGGGCCTGTAGCCTATCCCAGAGAACTTTGTGCACAACGCAGGGTACAAACTCCTAGGCAGATGTATACATTCTGATTTCTATACAGTTTATCAGCCTTTGCTGCAACAAAAGCTTGGCTGAGCCAAAACCGATGACAATTTGTTGCTTTGTTGGAGACAGACAAAAGTCTGTTTACAGTTATCCACAAAATTCATTTCAAGCCCTAGTGATAACTTTAGCATGTCTATTAAAGCAAGCAACATTTAAACAATTTTACACAGCTGAACAGTGTTATATTGAGGAGTATCACAGTAAGCAAGTTGTGTTGGTGTTATAGGTATTTTGGCAGTAAATTACCCATAAGAGCACCCATAAGAGGTACAGTATTTTACCAGAACTTACTGCGGCAGGAAAATATCATAATTAAGATTTTTCTTAATTATGCACACCTTGCATGAAATACACTGCTGTTCTGCAATGCCTCCATTGCTAATTTCAATAATAATAATAATAATAATACAGCTGATCCTTAATGAAAATATGTTCTATTAGTATAAGCACAAAGAAGTTGAAACCAATGAGAGAAAAAACTATTGCCTGTATTACAGCATCACTGCATCACTCCCAAAGACACTGGATTCATTCTATGCATCTATTAATAGCATCCTCAAACAAAAGTAACAAATTAAGCGAGATGAAAAAAGAGACAATAATTCTTAAAAATAATCCATCACAACCAAAATATACATTATAGAAAAATACTAACAGAAATCTACATGCCATCAGTTCACCTAATTTGCATTACATTTAGTTTTTTAGGGGTGCAATGCTGCATCCCGCATGGGAATGCAAGAACTGTGAAGGTATGCATTATACAAATGTGAGCACTCCATTAATTGCATCAACTGCAATTGCCCTGTCTGAACACCAGATGTCCGAATCTGGCAACCACATAGAGTTAAAATATATAGATAGCTCCAGATTGCTATAAGACACAGCTTGCAGGTTATGTGGTTTCAAACCGCAATATTGTGATTAAACATCATCAGTATTTTTCAAATGACGCCTGTCCCATCAGTGCTTGATTAAGAGGCTGGAGAAGTACGGCTTTTTATTCAATTTTGGAGCTCCAGTTCCAGTTCCAGTTCCAAACCTATCACGTGCGCAGTATCATATATGATTGAAGCATATCATTACACCCCTAGTGTATATGTAGGTAAAAGAAGGGTGGCTCTGACCGTTTTCTCAAATCCCATGTATGGCACGTTACATCGAACTGCAGCATCCTCTGTGTGCTTGCAATCTTCAGCAGTAATGTTCTTAAAGCGACAGTTCCACAGAGAACGCTCATGTCCTGTGCACTGGACCTCGTTCATGTAGATCGGACCAAAGCCTGCAACAAAAGCAGACAAAAATTGACAGAGTCACATAAACATTATGTATCTGTATATACAGAATATCATTCTCTGTTCCCTGTTTCTCCATCACACCTTGTCCCATGCGAGCTCCAGTAAGGGCCTCCTTAGCAGACCCATAGCCCAGTTCTCGGCACACCACACTGGCGGACTGAATGTTCCAGCGATCATCACACACCGTTCCCCATTCACTGCCCTTCAGAACTTCGACACGGCCTTCTCCAGGCTTTGCTCCACCTTTCAAACGCACTGTGCTCTGCATGAAAAAACCATTCATACTAATATTCTTCCAGGCTAAACAAAGGTCAAAACCTGGATTACACACAAAGCACATTACCGAGGATTTGAGGTTTTTCTTCATGGCACGGTTTTGGGCATACTCCGGTCCAGGCACACAGCTGACAACAGCAGGCATGCCACCTGGGCAGCTTTCTGTGGCATTGGCCTCGGTGAACTCTAGAGGACAGGCAGCTAGATGAACCTCTGTGCCTAAACATGCCACAGAGTGAACCAGGAAGTAATTCTTCTGCCGTTCTGCATACAATCTAAGACAGAGATAGATAAGGTGGACAGGTGTAAGTATGAAATGGTTTCTGCTTACGTTACACTGTTAAATTTGTTACGGTTTAGAAGAGACCTGAAAACACAATAGTGTACTACTGACAGTGAAGTATTGAGAAGAGTAGTATTGAATTTTCATTGTACCTAATACAGAGACAGAAAACTCTGGATGTAAACAACTTAACCATTGGATAGAAACCACAATTCAAACATTTGTATACATTCCCAGCTGCTGCATAAGGTTGACCGTGGTCATTTCCCCCCACTGTTACCAAGGTTACCTTTTGGCTTTGCCCGAGTTGCCAGGTTTAGACTTAGAGCTAGCTTTTTTAGCTTTGCCTTCTTGCCTGCAATGCAAACATCCATTAACTCTGAAAACATTCACATTCATACTATAAATATAACATGTAAATACAAATACACACAGATTATAGGTACACTGAAAAGGTGGTTAAAAAAGTACTGCATCTATGGTGATCTCATACTATATGGGCCAAAAGTATGTGGACACCTGACTACTCGTACCCATATGGACTTATTAAACCTACCATTCCAGAAGATTCATTCCCCACTTTGCTGTTATATTAACACCTTTAGATTTCCTTTAGATTGTGGAGTGTGATTTTGAAAATGTGCCAAATGAGCTGCAGAGAATTAGTTCCTTTAAGTAGCTCGCTTTGTGCCCAGTGGCACTGTAATGCTGGAACAGGTTTGGGTCTCTTAGTTCCAGTTAGGGAAAATTGCATTGCTACAGTAGTCTAGAAAACTAGGCCTGCATATGGGTGTGATGGCCAGGTTGCAATATACTTTTGGTCATAAAAGTGTATTAGATAAACATGGGATTGTAGACATGCAGAAAAGAATGACATGAAAATAGATATGAAGTGTTAGTAAGTAGGAATAATAAGCGAATTGCTTTATGATGATGTCATGAGTAACCCAGAATGCCTGCCCTCTTTCTGTTTCTCTCTCACTTTCCATTAGCTTTTACTCGGACACAAGCATAGTTCTGAATAATAGTAATACATCAGAAAGGAAAAGAGTTCCACATGGGAACCCTGTGTCATTTTCTCCATTCCTACCCCATCATTCTCTTAACTACCAACTATCTGTTTTCCTTTATAACCAGTGCACTGTATGAGACTTTCTCTTCAGCCCTTCAATCCTTGGATGCTTCTCAGTCCCTTGTCTATACCATAGAATTTTCATCAACTAGCACTTACACTACCAGTCAAAAGTTTGGACACGCCTTCTAATTCTGTGGTCTTTTCTGATTTTCATTTCTTTCTACATTGTAAAACAATGCTGAAGGCATCTAAATATGCAATAATCTTTGAACAATGGATCTTGAGATACTTATACTCTCATAATGGCTCTAATCTAATCATTAAATGATGATTTTTGAGGCTGGTAACTCTAAATAAACTTCTCCTCTGCAGCAGAGATACATTTTGGTCTTATTTTCCTAATATGGTCTTCATGAGAACCAGTTTCATCATGGTGTTTGATGAGGTTTGCAAATGCTATTTCATAGTTTAAAATCTCCAGTATTGTTCTAAAATGTAGAAAATAAATCACAAAACAAAAAACACTCAATTAGAAAGTGTGTCCAAGTGATTGACTGGTACTCTATATGTAACAAACGTCATAATAATATTGTAAAACTGACAGCTCATTTGGTCAACAGTTGTTCAGAAACCAACATGACCAAACTGCCACTGTTGTGTTGTTGACCATGAGGTTTAAACCTTAAATGCTCAGTTGAATCCTGTCTTTTCTGTAAGTCACAAAAGTGTCAGTAAAATGAACAAAAAAAGTAATGTATTTTTTTTTAAATATTTTGCCTATTATTTATATAATGACAAAATAAACTACAAAATGTTAAAAAAAAAATTTAACTGTTGAATATATTTTTAATAGAATAGAGCATTCTCTAGCAGTTTTTCATCAAAAAGTACTAATTAAGTCATAGCATCAATAAAAGTCCCCACCTTTCTTTTTTGATCAAAGCCACAGTAGTGGTCAGAGATTATTCAGTTCATTAGCTAGGACTCAATAATACTATAAAATCTGACATCAGAATTTTTGGGAATACCACAACAGGAAGTGGGTCAGTGAGACAAGATCTGTGCGCTCATAGTATCAACACCTCACAGTTTCTCTTACTTAAGGACTATAAGATTGCTAGATTGCTACAGTAGCTTATTTAATATTTCTAGACAGGTTAATGTAAGTATTTTATCCTGCTATGAATATGAAAGATATACGTTATGTGCTCAGCTACAACACCAAATTATTGTCAGCTTTCCTGCAATTCTTAAGACCAAAATAAAGTTCAAATAAACTCAACCAAAAGTGACAAACAGATGCCAGAGACAACCACCATCCAAATGGTTGTAGTTCGCCCGCTTTACGGTGAAATGTGAGAGGGTCATTATAGCACATACTGTGACTCTATAAACTACTGTATTATTGTTTTAGGAGGCTGTAAAAAGCAATAGGGCATGCTTACGGTTGGTCAAACATTTGCCCTAAAATAACAACAACAAAAAAAAAAAGAAAATGGAATTATCCTCAAATATCCATCGGATACATAAGCAATTCTTTGAATATAAGGTTTATCCTGAAGCAAAGGTATTTGTTAGTTAGAAAGTAACTACCACCACTAAAGATGAGTCTCTACAAGGCACAATGCGCTATAGACCTCTAGGGGGAGAGCACAGCTGGTTTCTCCCCCTTAGATGGTACCTGTCTGCTTTTACTCTATTTTTGACTTTTGGTTCAGTGGATCTCTTTCTGAGATTCCTGCAGGAGATAAGGAATGGAATAAAGATATATTTTATGCAGGGATTATCACACATTCACATTTAGGCATTTGGCAGACAACCATTGACACACATATGCAGACACACAGAAAGATACTCTACGGAGCTAGTTCTGTACAGGAACAAGGATGTGTAAGATTATCTTGGCAGTGCTCTTAAATCAGGTGAGTTAGAGGAAGATGACACAGCTAAGCAAAAAAATAAAATAAAAAATAAATCAAGAACTCAGAAGAACACCATATTACAAACACCAAATTTGGTCAAACACAAGCCGAGCCCTTTATATACATGACCATGTAATGTTGTTTAGCTAATGTGAGCTAGCATCTAGCCTGATAGTGTAGGGAAAGATAGTACATCAGTAGGAGTAACATTAGCATGTGGTTGTTTTGAATATTATTTCTTTATATATGACTTGATCAGCTTCAGCCATTTTCTTTAAAAATGTTCATATATACATATAATTACATAATTAATAATTATAATGTAATAATTACATCTATATATCTAATAAAATTCCAAACATATGCAATTGTGAATGTAATTGTACCAAATAAAATGGTAGAATCCAGCCAAATATTTGTAGGGTTTCAGGTTAGAGTTAGGCGTAGGTAAACCTTAGTGCACAACAATGATCATAGAATCTTACATCCAGTATCTGGCATCTATAAAATGACATGGTAATGCTTATGCCACAGCTTATAATGCTTATACTCATATGGCATGCTACCCGCACAATTCAAAAATGACCATTTCTGTGCATAAAGTACACTTGTGCCTATAATTTCTTTCTTTCATTTCTTTTTAGCACTTGGCGTGACTAAACAAACAACTTCCCCCAAATTACCTCCTATATAAAATCTGATGCAATGAATGCAGTTTAAATGATAATATTTTGTAGCCTATTATTAGAATTGTCAGTTTATATGACAATATGATTTAAAAATATTTTATATTACATTATCTTAATTATGTAATAATTAATATTAAAACCTTTTGCATTCACTACTTTGTCTGTCTGAAAGAAACAGATCTGATTACTTTAATTGCAGAGAATGAAGCAGTGTGTTTTATGTGCCAAACCAGCATACTTTGCATATTTCTCCAAAATCAGACTTTCCACATTCCTAACAGGGTTCCATTTACAGCTTCCAAAAATATTCCAAAAACTGTAAAAGCTTCTTTGGGGAAGTGGAAATGCCATCAGTCACTGCATAAGAGATTTTAGTGTACTGTGAGCTACATGATTATTGACACCTTTGGTAAAAAAAAAAAAAAAAAAAAAAAAAAAAAGCCTGTGATAAAGTACTCAGTATTTCACGTCTAATTGTATGATGCAGTTCATTAAAGGAAAAACTGTAGGTTGACTTTAACCTCAAGAAAATTGTCATTAACATTGCCTATGTACATTTCACATACTATCAGCTTCAGAGTTACTGACTGCTTGCTAAGGATGGAATTTTAAAAAGGTTATGGAAAATGTTTTTGTGGTAAAGTAGATCAATCACACACTGCTGAAAGGATGAGAGAAATCTAATATTTAAAGACCAGCACAAATTTTTATAATTTCATTCGTACTATCCTCTAATCCTGACTATGTTGAATAAAGGAATTTACTCTCTATGTTAACTCTTACAAAGAATGTATCCTCCAGTGAAACAAGAAATGGATAATTGATTAATGGTTCCTCAACATATTGCTAATCTTAAAATTTTAAAGGTAAATATGATTCCCTTACATTTAATTTAATGTTAAAGGATTTCTAGATTTTCCTCACATTTTCAGTATAGGGTTAGTAACCACAAGAACACTGTTCATTAACTTAAAAAGCCATCTTTAGCAGGATGGGTGTGTGGTTCCCTGAGGTTAAACTCAACTAACATGTTTCCCTTAATAGTGATAAATGTAATTCAGTTAGACATGAAAGACATGTTGGCTATGTGTGTTTATCTATATAAAGTACTGGTGGTGGTGGAGGAGAATTTGTTGTGTAATGGTGTATTTGTTTGCAAGTATGTGTTTCCTACAAGTGTGACATTCCTCAAACTCTGTTTTTAGGAGGCGCTCTCATCCTGTAGATGGTCTGTTGTCTCTTTGTCACATAAGTACAGTACATCCTTTCTTTTCTAAAGCATAATACACTTCCTGGTCAAAAAAGTTGCACATGCTAATAGAGTATGTCATTCAAAAATTCTTGGCTTTGCCAAAGGAAGGAAAAAACTATTCATGGGATAACCTGATCATTTAATACTTTTCGATATGTGGTAATGCTCTTACTTTAACTACTGACTTTCTGATTTCTATTGTTGATTTTTCCTTTTTATGATACAACTTCCCTAAGTTTTTACATGATCACCTTCATTCATTATTTTTTTCGGACTACATTTCTTCCTCTATGTTGACAGCTAAGCACTATCCTTCCACGTTATAATAAGGTCTTAGAGAAGTATAAAAAATCAATAATTTTCATGTTTTCTTTGCTTGATGGAGTCCAATAATTTGACACTTCTGAAAAAGCGACTTGATTTTGGCCAGGCAGTGTATATTTTTGTAGAAAATGCAAATAGTACTTTCTGTGAAATGTCTTCTTAATAAAGCAAAATCTAAGCTCAGACACTTACAACCACACACAAGCATGATTATTATAGTAGGTAGTGTTAATGTATACTCTCAGTCTAAGAGTTTTTTCCCCCCACAGAAAACATAGTGGACTATTGATACAACAGTCATTTCAGTGTCAAACTAGAGCACTAACATACTGCTCTCTGTGCTGTAGGGCACGCACCAAAGTCTATGAGCGTCTTATTTATAGGAATGTCAAGCCTTCGATCTATGCATGCTGTCTGCATGTTATGTGGACATCTCGTTTCTGTGTTTATTCTGTGTATATATGTTAGTTCTATATGTGTACCAAAAGTGAAGTAATATTGCAATTTCTATCCAACATAGGCCAGTCTTGGCCAGTTAACACACAGAAGAATGTGGCTTATTGTTTCCATTTCTCAGAATGTGTATGTGTGGGCAGATTAACAAATTAACAACAACAACAAAAATAACTGACTCCAAAATTATCAGATAAAACTCATCTTTTTCATGGACATTCACCTGTAGAAGTTCTTGTTCACCTTCCTCTCATTGGGGAAACCCATCATTCCACAGACAACCCTTGAGTTTTTAGGTGTCCAGCCATTATCACAGATCTGGGCCCATCTGTCTTTGTATCTCACTTCCACCACACCCTCTATCACTGGCAGCCGCTTGCTGGATACTACCGGCCGTAGACGCACCTCCTCCACATTCCTTTCATCCACCTGCACCTACAGTTAGAGACAGACACGAAGCAGCCAAACATGAAGGAAAGCCAGTAGGACAAAACCTTGCCAAAAGAGACAGACAGAGACGGCAGTAAAATATAAAAAAAAAGACAGCAACAGCTGAAGAGTCAGTCATGTTAAGGTCAATTTAAGTAAATGTTTCACAGATTCCAGTCAGTGAGGGATAAATGGAAAAGTCAGCAGTTGCAGACATCAGATAATGAGAAAAGCATGGTGCAGAAGTAAGCCAGAAAAATCTGTCGCATACGATATCTTTTTGTAAAGTGAAATAATTGAGTGACTACAATATACATATATTTTATAGCATCTTCTCTCTTTTTGCTGAAAGTTTTATTTGGCTTAGGTTTAATACATGCAGGTTGAAGATTTTACTCACATTTTACATTCACAAATACACTTATAATTGGGTTAGTGAGAAGTGGCTTGTGGAAATGAGCGAGTGTGGTACAGACTGTACCTCTATGATGTTGGAGTCAACAAATCCTGGCAGCCTTTCATCCTTACAAATCACCCCAGCATCTTCGTCATGAGTACAGTCACTGTTGCCCCATCCACGTGACTTACAGACTGATATACTCCTCTCACTGCCGCTGCACTGTACATTATCTAACCAGATCTTACCTAAACACACACATACACACAACCAATTTAGAATGTACTGAATTAATGGAGTTAAAAGAAATATACTATGTGATTTTTAAGGAGTAAAATTACCTGCACCCTTTCCGTATTTGGCGCTATGTGCCCAGCCTGTAGCAGAGACAAAGCCGAGGTGGCGACAGAGCACGTGAGCATTGGCCAATGAGAAGTCATCATCACAGATGGTCCCCCATTCACCCTTATAAAAAACCTCAATCCGACCCTCATTGTGCTTTCGAGGATGACCAGCCAGTCGGAACTTTAGATACCCGGGTGCCTTGACTGTTGGAGTGGGACTTGGGCGCACAGTGGATGTTGTCTGAGCAAAGCATGATGGAACCCACATGCCAAGAAAGAGGAACACTACGTGTCTCCACCACTGAGACTGCTCCATAGCTAGATCTGCAGTCAAGGAAAGTAAAGAAAGAAGAACCCTTTGATGGAATGTTGAACAGAAGCATGGAGACTGAGCATGCGTGTCTGCGACTCTGCATGAAGGCCTGATGTGAACCAGCTGTCTGGAGTTTAGAAATGCAAACAGGGTGGCCAAAGGGGTGAGCCACTGGCACTGTGTAACTAACATACACATATTGTGTATACTGTATGTGTGTTTTCATGACCATTTGTTTGAGTAAATTAGTCAGATTCAGCATCTCACTAAGGCCTTATTTTCCACAACCATTTGGAAATAATGCCTAACCTTTGATCTTTCTCTTGACTGACCCAGGATGCTTGAGGCATAGTTCAAAATTCAAGGCATATTTTTCACTAGTCTGAGGAGGAAAAAAAAACAGTGACTGGCTAGACAGTGCTTCTAGTCCAATAATAAGAATCCCCACAAGAAGAGCACCATCAATCAGACATACACACAAAATTTTATGCAAACATTCCTAAAAACAAGTGTTAAAAATTCAAAAACAAGCAACAACAATTTTCTTGCTTGAATTTCTTTTAAAGGGTCCCCCTTTCAGTGTGAAACTTCAGATTTGTACACTGAAAATAAATTATTGATTTTTTTTGCATTACAAACTATTTACTTAGCAAATATAATTCAACTCTAGGCAAAGGGATACTGGCAAAGGTTCATGAGAATATTTGACAGAAATGTGGGTTGCCAGACTGAATATTTACTGACAGGCATTGGATTATGAGATTGACTGGCGGGGCACCATGGCCCTAGCGGTGCACATATGAGGCTTTGGGATGAGTTGAACTTTTAACAAGGTTATGTTTTATACCAGTGAATTTCAACTTGTGAGCACCGAACATGTCTATAATTTCTCTGCATGCAGCCGCTTGACACTATATAATTATAGGCCTTTCATGAGGCAGCTAGAGCAAGGAAAGGACAAGAAGAAAAAGTGCAAGTTGCTCCAGCAGGCAAAAATGACAGAGGTCAGCAGGCTAGTACTAGAGGCACTCATATGTTTGCATTATGACATATTTAGCAACAATTGGAGAAATGAAGACAATAACTGCTTATATCAGAAAGCAGAAAACCTGAAACAGGGCACAGCAAACACTGAAAATGAAACTCAAGGCTTATATTAAGTTTACTGGTTATTAATCTAGTCTTTTAAAGAATTCAGAAAATCAGTTCAACATCAGTAATATGGATGTTGGAAGCCAGTGACATGTTATGAAATTACTTTGGAAGAAATACAACCTAGGTTTACATTAAACAGACACAAAGAAGTTATAATAAAAGCCACAGCATAAACAAATCACTGTTAAAATAATACTGTACAGACTGGCTACTGCTGGACGTTTATTTCTTTCCTAATTAACATTGTCTTGGATATGCTCGAGCTAGAAAAAAGAAAAGTAGTTAAAAAAAAAAAAAAAAAACAAGTCATTGAACAGATGCAATAAGGCACTTGGGTGTAGGTCTGCAGCCCCTGTGCTCTCATCAGCCACAATCCCGGAGCCGTTATTCAGCAGTTTTCATCAAGAGCAGCACACAAACCAGTGAAATTAAGTCTGAACAATACAGGGCAGTGGCTCCTACCTTCTTTTTTTTGTTTGTTTGTTTTTAAAAAAAAAAGCTTATATCGATCCTTTTTCGTTCTCCTTCGGCCCAGGAACTTTTAAAATATAGTTTAAAACAGGAGCAAAAAGTTATGAAAATGGCTCAGACCGCTGAAGACTCGACATAGCTGCTGTAAACGGTGAAGCTTATCCTAATAACGGCGGATAATGAGCTCGACCTAAAAGAAGGTGGGAAGAGACAGAGAGAGAGAGAGAGAGAGCGCGAGAAGGGGGAGGAGTTGAGAAGACACACACACACACACACACACACACTGGTTCTTTCACCGTTACGGAGAGTTTTCCCCATATTTCCGTTTGCGTGACCGGAGTCTCGTCCTTAAAGCAGCCGGGTCTACAACCTCTTCTCATAGACACGTACACCGATCAACCATAACAATATGACCACCCGCTTAATGTTGAGTAGGTCCCCCATTGCCGCTAAAACAGTAATGACCTGTGTGTTCCGACACCGTTCTGTTGGGACCAGAATTAAACTTTTCTTCAGTTTGATCAACAAAAGCTCTTCCATTGGATCGGACTATACGGGACAGCACCGGTTTGTCTTCCTTGGATCACTTTTGGTATGTCCTGACCACTGCAGACCAGGAACACCCCACACAAACTGCAGCTTTGGAGTTGCTCTTTGTCTAGTCATCACAATCTAGCCCTTCTCATAGTAACTAAATTTTCAATATTTCGGCTGGAAGTGAGTGGGATATATTACTGAACCAAGCAAGTGAACCTTTTTTTTTTCTTAAGTTGTTTTGGAAGTAGAAAAAAAAATGGGCAAGTGTAAGGATTTGAGTGAATGTGACAAAGGCCAAATTGTGCTCACTAGAAGACTTGGTCAGAGCAACTCCAAAACTAAAGCTCTTGTGGGATGTTCCTGGTCTGCAGTGGTCAGGACATACCAAAAGTAATGCAATTAATTGCAACCGGTGAACTGGTGGCGAGGGCTTTAGGTTCCATATGGGGAGTGAAGGCTGGCCAGTGTAGTCTGATTCAATAGAAGTGCTAATGTAGATCAAATTGATGAAAAGGTTAAAGCTGGTTGTGATAGAAAGGTGTCAGAACACAGTGCATCACTGTTATGGGGGCAAAATGGGGGACCTACTCAATATTAGGCAGGTGGTCATAATGTTATGGCTGATCAAGCTATGTCTCTGTATGGAGCAAAAAGGAACTTAGTAAATATTCAGACGCAAGCACATAATTCAAATATTTTTATTACAAAACAAGGTAACAAAAGTACAAAGGAAGTTCTCAATACAATAATTGCAAGCCACCTTTTAATATCTTTGAAGATGGCAATCAGTGGCATTTGAAACAGCTTTGTCACATTGATTGTCTTTTAGTTAGGCACTTCTAATAACATACAGCACATTATAACCTGTAACTGTTTAATATATTCATCAGGTCATAACTAAACATATCAATCTTTGGGAAGAAAATTACAGTTTACTGTGAGGTAAAAGCAGAACGTAACTGTTGGACCATAATAATCCCTGTAACATTCATGTTTTTCGTTAGTCCCTACATGGTTGCAGGTCAAGATTTCCAGAGCTATTGTGCATTTCCTTTCAAACAGACAATATAAGAAATATGCTCCCTAGAAGGAAATACCTACATTTACAGGCTAGATAAGTTAAAGCTGATGCACCATATTTCCACAAAACATTTATACTGTGTACAGCCCCCAAACTAAAGAAATTTCCTTCGTAAAATAACATGACTTTATAAGTCAGTTACTCTAAACGGTCATTCTATCAGTATGCCATATTTACAGACTTGAGCAAAAATGCCTCAAATATTTAAACTTTATATTTACAATTTCTTGAAATTTGCAAACATTATCATAAACATAGTGAGAAAAGGATGTACAGATAATAAACATTTTAATAATGTATGACATTTTGACCTGCGAAGAGCCTATGCCTCATTTATGATCGTTAGTACAAAGGGAAAGTACTGACTGGCCTGACTTGGTCTCTGCTGACTCTTCATATGTGAATTGCATTTTCTTTTGTATATTTAAATAATTGCTTTATTCCTTTACCAATATTACACTGACCATGTTTGCTTGTGTGTGGATCCATATAAATTATGGCCTATGTCAAAAATCATGGCACTAACAAAATAATCTGACAGTTAAATTGGCAGTAAACTATCCTTGGCAAGAATGCTACCCTGGAAATATTCTAGGCTACCCATGATCTAGAGAATATGTGGACAACTGATTACAAAAAGTATTATTGTCATCACCTAGGGACCAGAGCTACAATATAGCATAATACACAATTACTAATGTCCACTAATGTAATTGTGAAGCCATCTGTGATGAATGTTCAGAGTTACTGAAATTTCTGGTTGTAGTGTTGCGGTGATAGCCCTGATCAACATGAGTTCAACAGTTCCAATAACGCACCAACTGCACCGAAGTATCCCTTTGGAAATAACACACACAAAAAAAGATCACATCCTTAGAACCCATTTCTGCTTTTTGTGTTTCACTATGTTTTGCCCTACAACACACATACATACCTCATGTCTGAGGAACAGAGCTTTAAGCTGGCCTTTACTCCAGTAGTCCATTGCATATGCCAGCAACTTCATGGACAATGTGTTCACCCGTAAAAAGTTCCCAACAAACACCACTCTCTCAATGTTCTAAATAAGACACATTTAGCAAACACACGCTGTGAACAAAGTTCAATGAACAGTGAAAGAGTGCTGCTTGGACTCTGGTCACTCATAGCCCTGTACAATGCTGCTTGATCCAGATTTCACAAGGCAGCACCGTAAAGAGACTGAGAGACAAGAGCAAGGACAAATTAGACTAAAATCACAAGAAGAAAACCGTATTAGCATGTGGCAGTATTTAGTTCATACCTCATTTAGGGCACACATACGTGTGATTGAACCTATGTTGTTCGTGATGGTGACTAGTGTGGCTCTAGCCAAATCCTCTTTTGAGACGGAATCTCGCTTCTCTTTGCACATCATGCTCCCAAAACTTAAGAAAAGTAACAAATACACAAAAATACAGATATCAACAGCAATAATACATATATTTCATGCATTTCACATAATACCATGACTGTAATTCAAGACTTACAGTATATTATCATGAGTCTGAGTTAATAGAACTATAAAATTCCCAATAGTTATAGCTTTGTGCTATATGCTTGTGATTTTAAGTGTTTCATACACACCTAGAAGCAACAGCCCATCCTGGCAAGCCAAATCTCTCATAGTCACCCCCATAAATATCTTTGACCAGTTTATCCACACAAGTGCTTTCCCCCCTTGAAGCCATTTCCAGTGCCTCTTCAAAGGTGGAGCAACCAGTGAGCAAGCAACACAGTCCAAGGAAAGTACCACCACCCAAACTATTAAAAGAGACATTTTATAATTAATAAACCATGTTTACTCCAGTGTCTGGGTAAGGTAACTGGCAGTCATAAACGTCCATTCTACTGAACCTACCAGATGACAGTATACTATTTATTATAACTTCTATTTAACTTATAATAGTTGTATTAGACATTTAATAAACTGTACTTTTGTTTGTAAGCCCTGACTGACCTGGTACCAGTAACACGTTTGTAGTTGTCTTTGGAGTAAACAGCCAGTATGCTGACCCCAGAGCCGATGTTGACCAGAAGCAAAGGGTAAGGGTTTTCCAGATTGTAGGCTTTCTGTTCACAGTGCTCTGTGTCTGTGGGATTCTCATAGTAGTAACACTCAGGAGGCCCACTTGAGACCACCGAGTCAATGTAAAGGACACCTTTAATCAGACAGTCCAACTCATCCAGCTTCAGAAGCTGCAGGTCTGCCATCTTAGAAAGAAGAACAAGGGCAGGTTCCTATTTAATGAAACATACGACACTGGCACACAAATCTGAACACCACAATTTAAGCTTGCTTGTTTTATGTTAAATGAATCGGGCAGGTACACACTGTGCGGAAGTCAGCCTCGAACTTGTACGCGCCACCACCAGTGGCACAGAGAATGGTATGCAGGCTGGAGAAATGCTTGTCTCGACCCATCTGCAGGAAAGCCGGAAGGTCTTGTGTGGGAAAGCGAATGAAGTGCAGGCTGCCCCTGCGTCCCCACAAAACCAGGTCTGCCAGTTCCAGGTGCACATCTCGGATGCCTGTTTTCCCATAGGCTGTGTGTGAGGTGAGGTAATGTCTAATACTCTTCAGACTTTCCACCTCCTCCTGCTCTTCTTCTGCTGTGATGTCTTTGGGTTCAAAGTAAACCAGTTTTACCAAAGTACCACCTATATCCATTCCAAACCATGGGAAAGCTGTGAGACCAACAACAACCAAAATATTACATAATTATGTATGATGGACAAAACATAAAAAAGACATTTGCAAGTTTTACTTCTGTACACTATAGGGATAACTATAGGATAAAATATACTCTGGTTATAATAAAACTTTGTAGAAAAAGCTGAAGCCTAAACTTTGGATTAAACTGCTATTCAAGGAAGTTGTGATCTTCCATAACAATGTATGTCCAGACACTTTTGCACATACTGTCGAAACTTTGCTTTGAGGTATTAAAGCATCCTCCCTATGGTCCTGTTTGTCCCCCGGAAAACAGCACAATGAGGATGAAGATTCACTTCTGATAAAGAAGTAAAGACAATGGTGCTTTTGTGCAATTTTTTTTAAATGAGGGAATACAATAGCTTGTTGCCAGATGGAATAAGTGTATTGAAATGCTAGGACATTATGTCTAAAAATGATGTATTTGTCTTTATTGAAATAAACTCTACAGCCAGAGTATGGATAATTTTTTGACTCACCCTCGTATAATAAGCGACTTTATTACGTAAACTCACATTATTCACGATAGAATTGTATTCATTTAGTGCTCGGTATATATTAGCTTTAACTATCTCGATTATAACAGTATTACAGCGCTGAACGTGGTTATTATCGCACATTGTGGGCGTGGCTCTGTCTATACACTACATCTAAAATAATCGAAATTTATATTTTAAATGATGGCTATTATAAGGTTTACACATATTAATGTAGTGTTTCCTGCCGCCATTATACACTAACCCAGTTCCTTCTGCGTGGGGTTTACTGTGAGAATTAATTAATATTCCTTTACGCTTCGTTGCTAGCCTGCTACCGTTAACGCCAAAACAGGAACACATACGCGGCCTGTTTTTCTTCAGCGAGTCGATCCTCTGTCTCCCCGAGCTCGAGTTCGACACTCGCCGCTCTAGCTGAGCGCCTCCGCCGGCAGGACTGTGCTCCGGCTCTGCTGTAGCAACGAAGCTACGCGGCACTTCGGCCCTGGAGCGGAGCGGCTGTGTCTCCGTCGCGTCCTCATCTTTGACCTCACTGTCACAGAGGTAACCGTTCAGTTCCATGACAGTCGTGCACACTCGCCTTTTCGAAAGATTCCAAATTGTACAACCGGAGCAATTATATAGGACTCATTCTTCGCATTTTAATTAAACGTTAATTCCTTCATTCATGGCGATGAGCGTCTCTAGCTGAATGCACGTCTCTGTGTTTACAACACAAGCATTAGGCATGTGATTGGTCACATGAAGAGCGCGTCATCCCAACTGAAACCGCAACGGACCAATCATCTGTCGAGATATTCAGAACTGCGTTTCAACGAGAAACGTAATTTTATTTATTCGACAAGCGTCGCTCTCTTGATTAGCGGGCTACAGTAATTTAAAGGCTGATATCTTAATAAATATGATATAAATCGGTGGGACTTTAACCTTCTAACCAGCATTCCTTCATGTGAATTATAGGTGCCCTTTTGCCTAATTTACCTTAATTTACCTTTAGGAATTTGATAGTTCTATAAAATCAGACTTATCAACCTGAATCTCTCTGTGAGTGTAGGTGTTCCTCACCGACTCCAACAGTTGGCAGCATCATCTATTGCATATTTTTTGATGCCTTCAGCATTGTTTTACAATGTAGAAGGGAATACAAACCAGGAAAGACAATGGGATTAGAACTATTGACTGGTAGTGTACACTGGACATTCCTACAGGGTGCATACAATGTGGCCTAACAAAAAATATATATATTTGTTTGATTTTGCATGTGTTCTTATTGATTAAGCAGTCACAGTCACAATTTTCCCCAGCGACCATTTTATTTAATTCCCACCTTTTCTTACAGCTATTGTATATGCATATACTGTACTAACTTTAGAGCAAACAGGACATACAGAGTATAAATTGAATTGCTACTTTATAGCTGCACCTTTTAGATTGTTGCTTTATTGGTACAACTACTTTGTAACAACACTTAATGACTGTCACCAAAACCTAGGCAATTGGTCAGTCACAGTTGAACTCTTTATTTAATAAATACAGACCACCATACAACCACTACTGAACAGATATTATTTGTATAGTGCAACATCAGGTGCAGTACAAATTTTAGAAAGACTGTGTACTGTTACTGGCCTCTGAACAGACCTACTATGACTATGACTTTATTTTTTTTCATTTACTATGTAGGAATCTTATAAAGCCTCTTGCCATTCAACAGTTTTGTTTCTAAGAACAGGACTGCTATTGGTCAGATCTTTGTGTTAATTAACTATTCATTCATGGGTAGCAGACAGATGGTGCAAATAAACAAATGAACTACAACCTTTCGATCTTAAAAAAGTAACAAGAGTGGAGATGTAAATAAATAGAGTGACAACTCAGTTTATACAGACACAATCTTATTTTCATTAAAAGAGTGCAGTCAGGAAAGGCTAAATAGGCCAAATATGGTGGCACTTATTAGCATCACATTACATATAGTGACAGGCACTGTTTATACATGGCTAGCAAATCTTTGTACTGGACATATACTTATGTTATATTATATTTACCTCTACATCATGTATTTTGGTCATGACTAATATATCAAACAAATCTGTACATTTACAATGACCTTTTCTAATTGAAAATCTAGCATATATAAAGAGGATTGTGGGATCACAGTTGATGATGCTTCAAAATGAATACATAACATAGTCTGATAAAAGTTGTACAAATGTGGGCACTTCAGATAAGTTACGTCAGTGGTTTATATACCATTGTTGAATAATTTTATTATTTACTTGTATAACCATAAGGCAAAAGTCATGCATTCCCGCATTTAGACAAATTAATTTAAGACTGTACTCAGTCTTAAATTAAAAACTTTAGTGCAAAGAGCTAATCACAATTTTTTAATATATTTGTAATACAATAATGTTTCTTATTTCACAAAATAACCTTTACTGGTTTTCAGTGTGTCTTTGGTAAGGACAGTACAAGATTCATTCAATGATTTATACCATTCACATATAATTATAATGATGTCCAGTCAAAATTAGATGTGCAGAAGGAGCAAATTAAAGGAGAAAATTCATGTTTTGTGAGCCAGTACACTATAAAAGATGAAAATGTTTGAATTAAATAAAATGTGTAATTATGGTACACAAGTACCACATTTATTGATTACATGTACATGCAGCTGAATTAACTACCTGTCAGTAAGCTTGAAATGAATGTGCTAAATATCAGGTTTACTGGCTTAATCACTAATTTAAATCTTCACATAATCGTCATAAGCACAGTGCTCCTTAGTTACTTGGTCAGTTACTGGACATAATATAGTATAACAATAATAAATATAACAAATTAGACAGATCAACCTTGCGTGAAATGTCTTAGGTTTCAAGACACCAATGGTGGTACATAGCTGCTCTGATATTAGTGCTTTAGCCTCAAGGCCAAAAAAACAGCAATGACGCCAACAGCTGCAGCTCCTATAAGGTGTGGGTTAGACCGGAATCGGTGCATTACTCCCTGGAACTCTTCTCCCTGCTCTGATCGAGGATTGTTAATCTGGCCTGAATTATTTAATTCTAACTCTTGATAAGTAGCTGAGGCTGGCTCTACAGCAGAAATTGCCTGCTCACTGGAATTATTTTCCTGTTTGCACTGTGTTTGCTTGTGCTGGCTAGTTTCAATTACAGAAACAGTCTGGACAAGTTTCTCTGTTTCAGCATTGTGTTTAAGGCCAATTGTGCTTGGTCCAACCATGCTTGAAGGCTGACCACTGAGATTTTGGATAGATGGCCTTTCAGAAAATCCAAAAATGTGTTCTCGTGTCTCTTGCTCTGCCTGAAAACTTTGACAGGAAGACTCATAGTGGTCCTCCACTGGCTGATTAAGACAAAAATTATTATCACCCTCTGTAGAGCCATTTTCCTGCGCTGTATGAAAAGAGTTTTCAACAGGAGCTACAGGACCAGAAACATCCTGTGTAGAAACAGTTGTGGTGGAAGAGCTAATCATCAAATTATCAGTAGTGACTGAGAGAGACCCATCAACAGGTTCATCAGCCCAGTTTTGGTTGGAAGGTGCTTGAAGCATGGCAGGTTGTGTTGGTGAGTGTTCTGTGGTCCTATGGCTGATCTGAAGATCAGAACTGACCGAACAGGGCTCTTCTCCTCTTAGGACACCAGGTTTGCTAAAATTCTCTTCATTTTTTGCTGCCAAGTTGTCCAAGCAATGAGCAGTGGTATTTGAAGATGCTGACTGTGCTGCTCCCTGGGCTGTTTCCTGAATTTGGAAGTTTGGTGGA
Source organism: Clarias macrocephalus (assembly GCA_011419295.1). Taxonomy (NCBI): domain Eukaryota; kingdom Metazoa; phylum Chordata; class Actinopteri; order Siluriformes; family Clariidae; genus Clarias; species Clarias macrocephalus. Next base: position 13,243 of record JAAGKR010000745.1, on the reverse strand, counting down.
GCTGCAGTGTTTACCCGCTCTACAACCTGCAGAGAAAAATTTGAAAATATGTAATAAACTATAGAATGCAAGACGAAAAACACGTTAGACAGAAGCCACTGTTTTATAGCTGTATGTGTTTGAAAATCATACACCACATTTAATGGATCTAAAGTGTAACTTGCACTGACTGAAAGATCAGATGTAGTAGAAAAAGAAACAAGACATGATGAAGCTTAATTTTATAAGACTGATGGGTCTAAACTGCCCAGGACTCAAATTTTGAAATAGCCCTCCAGTGTCTGAGTGCATTTTGGTGGGATTTCTCCAGGTACTGTGGATTCCTCCCACAGTCCAAAGACATGAAGATCAGGATATTCGGCAGTCTCAAATTAGCCATAGTGTGTGTGTGTGTGTGTGTGTGCGCATGTACATATGCTTCAGGCCCCTGCGACCCTGTACAAGATGAGCGGTATAGGAAGCGGCTCTGGAAGCGTTAAAAAACACACATGAACTGGCCAGCTCATTGTGTGGCATATCAGAGCTAAACATGGTCAAACAAAATGTAAGAATGTGTGCTTTTGATCCAAGATGTGTAGGATGATGATTTTCACAATATGACATTTCACAATGTCACATTATTGCATTGGAATGAATCATGTCATCATGAAGTATAATTACTTTATTATTATTATTATACTTCCCCTAACCAAAAAATAATAATAATAATAAAATACACCAAGTTCTCTTCAATATATTACCTGATTGTTTGTTTGGTTGTTCTGTGAATCCTGGGGGATTACAATCCTTGGAGGGCTGGAGTCTTGGATGGGGCGTTTCACAGAAATGGAGCTTTCTGCAACCTTGCTTTTTTCATGTAAATCAGAAAATGTGGTAGAAGTTTTGTTAGCCTGTGAGGATGTGGATGTTGCATTAATAGGAATGGTTGGTACAGCAACTGAGGTTGGTCCAGAATTGGCAGTATTCATTAGGTCACCTGACATACCCAGTGTGGACATTTCTATACAGCTGACTGGGACTTTGTTCTGCCCAACAGAGGGGGGCAACTCAGGAGCAGAGACTGGTGAAGGGGGCACTGCATGTGGCGCTACCACCAACAGTGGGGGTTCAGCAGTGTGGGCTGATTCATGAGAAAGCTGTACTGAAGCCTCTGAAACTATGGCAGAAGATAAGGCTGGAGAATCTGCGTTAAAACATGATTCAGGAGGAGAATTTACAGGGGCAGAAGCACCTGAAACAACCAATTTGGATGTTTCTCTAACATCAACTGGGCCTTCACTTTGACAAATAAGAGGAGGAGCAGAAATTGGACCAGGTGGCCCTGACTCTAAGACCAACAGTGGGGGTTCAGCAGGTTGGGCTGATTCAGGATGCACGTGTACTGCAGCATCTGGAGCTGAAACTAATGCTGGAGCTTCTGTCATGGCAGGAGCAGCTATGTTGGCCCATGGCCTTGGGGGAGAATTTATATGAGACAGATTAGCTGTCTGAGTTGGGCCTTCGACTGAAGGAGACAGCAAGGGTGGGTTGGAGGTCGGGGCACTGTGGATTGTCGCTGTGGTAGGTATTCCTACAGCTTCTGCTGGAAATGAGGCTGGTGTATGCGCAGCAGCAGCTGGGACAGGGGCAGGAGCTGGACTTTCTGCAGGATTGAGAAATAAAGCAGGGACAGGAGCAATAAAATATATAAATGTAAGAAATCTTAATTGTGTATTGCTTAAAAGACAGTTTTCTTATTAAGAATAGGAATGAACTTATAAATCATATAAATTAACTTACTGGGGATTCCTCTTATTCTGTCATAAACTTCACTGATCTCATCAGCAAGAGTTTGGTGTTCGCATTGCCGCAGTGCTGAAATAAACTGATCAGGCCAGTTCTCTCGTCTGCGCAGGTTATCAAGCAGCAGCATCATAGCAGTGTAGTTTCCAGCGGTCTCTCTTTTAGCCTCTATCTCCTCCTGTAACACCAGTCAGAGTAATTGTAAGAACCATTAAAATAATTTTATTACAAAATCTTTTATCCAGTAAACAACACTTTAGAACACAAAGTTTAAAAGCGTGTTTTGTACAATGTATTGCATAATTACCCGATCAGTAATTGTGAGGCAAGGCAAGTAAGGTACGATTTCTCTCACTTTGACATGTGAGGCCAAAGTAGACATTTTTTTCCGGATAAACTCATTATACAGGCGCTCTCCTACATATGCCATCGTCACACTGTCAGAAAAGGAGAAGAAAATGTGTAATGGTGAATTAAATGGTGAAGTAATGGTCAATTAATGCTGAAGTGCTGAATTACATTTACATTTCCAAGAAATGTTGCAACTGTTTCAAGTTCTCAGATTTTGTAAGGTGCAAGCAAAATACTTTTACTTTACTTGCCTTGAACTTGTAGCCAAAAATCACAAACAGCACTGAAAAAAAGAGGAACAGAACCCTTAGGTGAATTTTTCATAAATCTCCATTTCTTGTACTGCATCAATGCTGTAATGATCTAATAGGTTTGATTTGCTGAAATAATATAATGCAACCACTGCCTTTTACCAGAGGGGAAATTACTAGAAACTGAAAGTGAAAAGGACAATGCTAGACATTGTTTGGAAAAAACTAAATTTTCTGGTCAGATTTCTTGGGAAAGAACTTCAAATGTAACAGCTAAACAGTCTTGGGAAATCAAAACTACTTTTAAATAAAAAAATACTGCATATAATAAGATAATAAAATTTCCTTGAAAGGGTAAAAGTGTCAAAATAATTACCCAGAATGCCTACAAAATCCCCACATGTCTCCATAGATGAACTATTTGAGAGGAACAATGATCTGACTACAGTACTATAGTACTTTTACCTAGTACATAACAAAAGCTATGTCTTACCATTCAAAGATCATACCCTCTCTGTTTAAGCAGTTCTTCTTTAGATTTTTATGTCTTATTTGAGTAAACCCTTCAGACAATTCACTGATATAATGTAGGAAATGTGCACTCCATTTAACAGTTTGTTTTAAATTAATAAGCGTTTGGTTCATTGTAATGCATTGACGAGGACTATGGCCAAACAAGACTGACCCTGTTACTGTACCAAGAAATAATTAAAAAGCAGCAAAATATGATGACCTTGAAAAGGAGCAATCACATTTGGCATTTAGGCATGTCTCAGTGATTCCACACATGATTGAAGCTATATGGACCTGGACATCATCCAGCTGGTAACCAATTAATGATCTCCAGACTTCAGCAATGACCTACTGTAAAGACTGGCAAGTTTTAAAACTCTCTGTTATAGTTTTATATAAATCATACACAATAGCAACTATTAGTTAACTAGTAATTACTACTATTTACTATAATGTTATTATTATTAGAAGTATTATATTCTATATCGCTTATCCTGTACAGAGTCGTAGGAGCCTGGAGTCTATCCCAGAAGACCTACTGTAGGTCAAGAGGGTGAGGGTGCCAATTCATCACAGGGCACACACACACACACACACACACACACACACACACACACACACACACACACACAATGGGCAATTTAGGAACTCTAGCTAAATCTGCATGTCTTTGGACTGTTGAGAGAAAACCCAAAGGAAATCCACCAAGCACAGGTAGAACATGCAAACTCTGCGCACACAGACCTGAGGCGGGAATCAAACCCTCAACCCTGGAGCTGCGAGGCCATAGAGCATGCTAACCATTACTATTATTATTGTAAATCACCATAAACTAATAAACTATCAGTTTCAACTTTCACCTAGGATAATCTGATGATATTTCGACCAGCCTCTGCTACTTGACAACTGAGCACTCCCTGCTTCCCTCACCAATACTGTGTTCTGCCTATTATAGTAAACCTGAGGTTAGATACCAAACAAAGTCTCATTAATAACATAAAGTAAATCCCAGGAAGATTCCTATCTCCTTAGATAAGTGCACTTCATCATAAGACATTATACCTTCTTAATCTAATCTCAATCTATATATATCAAAAGTGTTTTAATATAGTGTAGTCTGAAGTGCAGCTAATGCATATGCAACAGGAAGTGGCATTGGATTTGGAGTTCACAGCAGGCCTTCACGTCTCTACATTACACGCGTCTTAAAAAGCACACTATCCACAAACACTGGTTAATCATGCGTTATGGAGAACGATGGCAGAGAGGCGATTCATTCGTATTTGGAGGAAACGTCAAGGGCAAATGTGGCCAACTACCTGTGAGACACGTCCTCTAAACACCTAGGTCAACATTTAACTTTTTACAGAGTACTTTAAGAACCGAGCGAAGTCGAAAGGACAACAGTGTGCAGTCGTCACTGTCAGGCTTGAGGCTAAGTGCAGAGTGGAGCAGAGAATTGTAGAGCCTACACATTACTAACACACACACACACACACATACATACACACGCATGTCGCAGATCACAGAACAGGCCGGGTATGGAGGCTATCGATCGCCATTCGTTTAATTTGGTTTATTAAAATGTATCTTTTTTTATATATAAAACGGTCTTCACATGGGCGTGTGTTTTCTTGCTGTAATGCTTTACACCAAACGGCTCCCGAGGCACTGGCCATGGCTTTGCAGGTAAGATTCTAGACGCTGAAACTCGCTGAATTTAAATGAGGCAAAGAAGCTCTGTATGTAGCGGTGATTTAAATGCAGATAAGCTTTAACATACCTTAAGTCGAGACGACCAGGAACTTCTGTCTAAATCGGACGTGACTTTCAGACCTCGGCTTGTTTTCCGCATAGGCAAGTTAAAACCCCGCCCACAGCAGCGCTGCCTCATGCTGATTGGTGCTCAAGGGTGACCCGAACTCAGACGAAACACTCAGCACTTTATTATGAAGCCCTTTTGCAGCAATTACAAAAAAAAAAAAAAAAACTTATGTGAATTACCTCACTAACTGTAATAATGTCGATATTTTGCATCTTAAACTGCACTAACTCAAAGACAATTAATAAAATAATGATTTCAGTGTGTTGGACTAAAGGACACCTTAACTGACACTTTTAAACTTCCATTTGTTTTTCACTAGAATCCCTTAAGAACATTATGAGATAACATGATGTTATAACTCGTTACACATCTTTATTAAAAAAAAAAAAAGCACGTTGTATCCTACTTTTTACTTTCACATTTTTCCCCCACAGACAATTAAATCACCCAAGAGGACACTTCATTCCAGATTCTCAAAAAGTTGTGGTCAGAAGTTTACAGCCATAATCATAATCTTGAATGACTTGCGGTTAATTTTCTAGACTCGTCTTTTTGGGGGGCAAGGTGATTGCACAACAATATACTGTACAATACACTGCTCACCACAGCCAGGTGAATTGAATAACATTTGATTATCAATTATATACCAGTAAACTGGTGACAGGATCACGAGCACCCAAACAAAAACTGATGCAGCACAAGGGGGGGCGGGGGGGATCAATTCTGCCTACTATAGAATGACACCAGAACATGACACAGTTCACCACAGCCTGCCATGCACACGACCCAGGAAACCAAGAACCCAAGGCTGACCTGGCTTCCAAACTCCCCAGATTCCAGTCTGATGAAACACCCAAGGATGTGCCAAATAAACAAATTCAATCCACGGACAGGCCACAGTAAGGGGACACCCACACCCAGTGCAAACAAGCCTGGCCACTCTCTTCAACAATGCTTTTCTGTCTGCAGAATTTCTGCTTACTGAATTTTTTAAAGGTATTTTTTCCATACACTTTTCTGAAGAAAACTGGAATACATAGAAATCTCAGGAAATCATCAGTTATGGAATTGTTTAAACCATTTAACTGGCACCAAAATTCATATCACATATCACATTCTAGTCACATAGATTACATGAGAAAAACAAGATTAACTGAGAAATTGCTTAGTAAGGTTTGTCTCTCAAAATATCATGAATTGAAGTAAATTTGTATCACTTTGGAAAAAGTAAAAACAAAAATCTTCACTCAATTTTCCCACGACCACTACCGCATCTATACCTTATTCTACTGATGAACAGGTACTACTATAAGTCAGGGAAGACAAAACTGTTTAACAAAATGAAATAACACATGGTTTGATTATTTTTATTTAAACATTGATGAACCTTGTCTTAACATTTCCCAATCCTTAAATAGTGTGACTAACCTAACTTGTTTTGCTTTTCATTTTGCCATAAGGGTTTTGTCACCAAGGACCAACAACTAAAAGAGCTTGTTTTTCTTAGGGCAGGTACCTTATAATGAAGATATCAAAATAAGTAAGAAAAAAACACAACTGTTCACAACCCTTCATATGCTTCAACTGTTGTGTACAGTGCACTGCATTTAGGTGTAGCAAGTGATGGACATGGTAAGTATCGCTTAGCTTTCATGTTTTTATTTTGACATCATATTCTGCTTTTCAAAGAACAGTTTATGTTTCAACACACACTGCATGCACACACACAGAAACACACTGCTCTCTACACTCTCTCTCTCTCTCTCTCTCTCTCTCTCTCTCTCTCTGCAATTACAAAGAAAGGAGACAGATAAATAAAACATAATATTAGGCTGGTGACAATAATTACCAGACCAAGGCTTTAAATATCCCTATCCTTTAAAAGATTGACTAGCCATTAGCCTTGCTGTAGGGGTGCCACTGAAATCAAGACCTGATTTTTTTTTTCAGTAGCTTGGTTATGTACAATGTACACAATGTAGTATATAGAAGCAGCATGATGGTGGGAAGTTCATCAATGTCAAGGAAGACATCAGTGTCTCGGAAAATGTAAACACAATGTATGTCTAAACAGTGGGCATGGAACTCAAGTAGCAGATGTTTAATAGTGAAAGTAAGAGCATTTCCACACACGCTATGTGATGAGAACTCATATTAGGACTAGACAGGTGTGGCCATAAGAAAACCACTTGTTAGTAAGATTAATTAGAAAAAGGCTTCAGATTGCTTGGGAGCATAAAGACGTCCCACTTTGGAGCAGTGGGAAAAGGTTATGTGGTCTGGTGAGTCGAGATTGACCCTATTCCAGTGCAATGGGAACATCAGCATAAGTAGGGAAGCGCAAGAGGCGACGCACCCATCATGCAAAGTGTCTACGGTACCAACCTCTGGAGGCAGTGTTATGATCTGTTATGATTTGGCTTTAGTTGCTTAGGTCTAGGCTCAGCAATGATTTGTGGCAATAAAATGTTAGCTGATGAACTGAATATGCTGAATGACCAGGTTGTCACCTTAATGGATTTTCTTTTCCCTGATGACAGGACTGAGATTATGAAAGAGTGGTTCTGGGAGCATGAGGAATCATTTTCACAAATGAACTGGCCACTACAGTGTTCACTGTAATCAAAGATAAAGGCAATCAAATGAAATCAAATGATGAGCAACTTTTTTTTTTTTTTGCTAAGCAGTGTATATGTACATATTTTATGAAATTTTATCAGGCTTCAGCTGTTCTTTACAACACTGTACTTTGGCTGATTTACAATATGGTCATATATACAGCTATCTCATCTTGTAAGAGTTAATGTTAAACTATCATTGTAAATAAAAACTGAAACATTGTTTACGCAGAATACAACTATTGTTAATCTTCTCTTGTTAAACTTTACCTTGCCATTCACCTGTCACTCTGCTACCTGTGCCGTTGAGTGACTGAGGTCACGGCACGTGCAGTCAAACTGATGTATTTAACTGCTAATCATGCTGTTATAATTGCTGGGGAAAATCGATTTAATTTAAGCTTTGAGGAAACAGAGATTTTTTTATTTAACAAATGCAAAACTAACATTATGAGACGCTTATAAACAGTAATGAAAACATATTGACAGCCCTGTCCCATTATTCCCTGCACCTGCATGTACACTAATTTATTAAATGCAACACAGGGACATCATGTATATTTTATATGTATACATTTTTATAAAATTAAAATTTTATAATTATTCCATGATTATGTTACTTTACATAAAATGGCCACATCACAAGTGCCAGTGATGGCCACCAGGGGAACTTCTTTGACCTTGATTAGCCTTGTCTTACTGTTGGATGGATGATAACCACAAATCCCCTTTTTTTGTCAGTGGGAAACTGTCTTCCAAGGTTTATATATATGTAGTGACATTTCCATGAGAATTTATTGGACACTGGCACAACCGCAGACAAACAACATGAGTTTATACATTGAGTTTGGAAATGATTATTTATGTTGCATTTTGTTTCCCAATGAATGGGTTTTATGTGTAACATCGGTAAAGCTCAACAGGTTTCCAAGGCAACCCTAGGTCAGAGATGTGAGTCTGACACTGAAGCACTTACTGTAAACGTTTGTCGTGTTCCCTTGTTCACTTGTGACTGATCCATCACATCCGCCGTCAAATAAAGACAATTAATCTTTTTCTTTTTTTTTTACAAAATATTCTTTATTTTTTGTGAGTGTACCTGTGGTATAGTAGTTAACATTATTATTAGTATTAATATTAGTAGTTAATAATACCCCAATAGGCATCTCTGTTTCTTCCCTCAGTCAGTGACATTGTGTTGTTCCAACTAATTGTGTCATTCTGGCTAAAACCAGGCGTTTAAACTAAATGTAAATAGTTTAGTCAGACTGAAATCGTATTCCAAAGTCAGACAAGCACACAGAAAATGCAGTTGGGAGTCAAGCTACTTCTGCACATATAACTTAATTGGACACAGAAATTGGCCTAGGTGTTCTGCGCATGCTCCACAATTCCCGCAGTGGGCTTTGACCTGGAAACTGAACAAAATGCATAACAGTGGGAGAAGCTGCTGACATTACGTGCCATCTGCGACTGGATAACACCAAGGTCTGTGATGTAATAGGTCAATCATGAATACAATATTTTGATTCAATGGACTAGTTGAGTTATAACTATAGCTCAACTTAACTGTACATGTAAATGTACTGACTGTGGCAGTTGGCAAGGTATCTTCATCATTCTTATGTAAAGAAAATTAACTATTTTTGTGTTCAATTCTATCCCATTATCAAAAATCTGTATAGTATTAATAGTACTTACAAATACACAGAAGTGGCAGAGGGCACCAGCAGACAGATTACACCATCATTTGGCTAACAGGTAGAAAATAAAGCAGACAATTACTGTTAATGATCATTTTACCCAGAAAAAAATTCTCCACTTAATTAGAATTTTGTTTTTATAAAATTGTTCAGGCCCATCACAATTTTCACACATAAACCTAAGTCATCTTAAAATAGAATATGATTTTTAAAAGCAGGTGTTAAAGTGAGCCGGAATGGTCCAGAACAGTGTTCTTTCAACAGCACTTGTGTGCAACATCTCTCTGCTCTTGAGTATTGTATTGTAGCTGCTGAGGGGGGAATTATGTTTTGAGCATGCACAACATTGGACTGAGTGTGTGACTATTTCCCCCTTTTTACTTAAACACTCTGTGCACACATAATTTCCCTCTAATAGGCTGCAATAGTGCACTTGTGAGTAGAGAGATAGTGAATTTTAACGTAAAACATTTTAAATAATCAAAAAGTAACGAGGATTTTTTTTTAAATCAGCGGATATTGCTGACATCTTTTCTTGTCTCGTTATCTCCTTTTGCTCTCTTTCTTTGTAGTTTTCATTATTTTTGCACCTCTGTGCTTTTTGATGTTTGGTATTGAACTGCTGTTAAATTTATAAGTGAAGGCTTGGTATGAGCCCTATGAAATATTCCTTATTCCTTAGATGACAGGTACAGTTGACTTCTGCATGAAACTATGGAACTGGCCTATAATTCTATATTATTATTATTATTATTATTATTATTATTATTATTATTATTATTGTTGTTGTTGTTGTTGTTGTTGTTAAAGTTGACTGTATTAAGACTATACTCTTAGCCAACCTAGAGATCAGGTTTATTTAACCGGCTTGCTGTTTCCTGTGTTTATATTCTTTTTCTTTTATTAAATATACCTCAGCTGTTCCTGAGACTACCATAATTCACAACATAATTTTGGTTTTTGATTTTTGTTTAAATGTTTGCTCAGTGAATCAAGTACAAGCAAACAAGTTTGTTTAATACAATGTACATCATGCATTTGGCAAAATAGTAAATATCGGTAAATATATAATTGTATAATGATTCTAAAGAAACTATACAGTCATCAATAAAATGTGTAAATACAAAACAAATCTACATAGTAGATTTACATAGTATAGAATAAAGACAATTCCCTGATAATCTTTCATTCCTCTTCTTGGCTCTCTGTATATACAAATCAGTGAGACATCCACTAGTGACAGGCTGCCCAGAATGCAGCCCCAGGACCAAATGTGGTCCACAGAATCCGTCTAACAACATACAATGTGCCAACACTTTGCAATTTTTCCTTTCATTTGACTGTAGCTGTAGATTGTGTTAAAATCAGGGGCAATGTCAACAGTCTTGAGAGCTTTTGATGATTTCTTCAGATCTTTTCTTAGAAAAAGGTTTGGACACTTCTAACACCAATAACAAGAAACTGTCGCATTTGGTCATCTCCACCAGGGGGTGGTATAATCATAATACATTAGGGTTTTTTAAGATGCTTGAAAAAAAAAATCTTATTATGACTGGTATGAGATTGTATATATTGATGGTCACCTCTAGTAATCTCTAAACTCTATACTTGCATATCCACCTGTATTTCTGTTTACTCTGCAAAAACTAAAAAAAAAAAAGTTTTGGCATCCTTATTATCTACTTGCCACTAGCAGTGTTACGCGGTGTTTAGATGTTTATAAGAGCCCTAACGCAGGGCTTCTGAGGGGGTGAATGAAACAGGAGTTTGACAGAGTGCTTATGATATGCACGGGAAGACCCTCCCGTTTAGAGATGGCGTGGGATTATTAATTAGAACCTTAAAAAGAAATAAAAGAAAACTGAAAATACAAAATAAACAGAGCTCCACCGTCTACAACCGCGAGAACGGATGGGCCTGTGTTTTGCACTATTAACGTAAACTGAGCGCGCATGCTGGACTGACGCGTGCCGCTCTCTTTCCCTCTCACCGGCATCTTAGACAGGCAGAGGCTCTGTCTCTAAACAGCTAACTTTCTTTTTCATTCTTTTTCTTTCTATCTTTTTATCTTTCTATGTTTTCTTGTGAGTGTGAGTGTTTGTGCCGTGGATTGGCATCCTGTCCAGTGTTTACCCCGCCTTAAATAGACTCCACACCCCCACGACCCTGTATACAGGAAAACGTGTACATATATAGATGATAATTGAGTGAGTATAACAACCTCCTCCAAGAATATGTTGTTATTGCATTGGTTTTGATGCTTAGGGTTTAGACTGTACTGACGCACTACCCCAGGAGGTTGCTTTTCACTTGTGCTTTGTTACTGCTTTTAATGGAAAAAAAGACTTTTTTTTTTTTACCAAATAAAATATTGTCCCTTACATGTGCATTTTAAAATACATGGCCGTGTTAAAACCTTTGCAGTCAAAGAACAACAACAAAAATTCCTGTACAAAATGTCATTATGAAAAATGTGTGTCTGCACAGGTCTGTTATTTTTCCAAGCTTCCTGCCTTTTCCTTTAACTGTGTTTTCATTAGCCAGGTTTTGGGCCAGATAATTTGTGACTATTTTAGAATTTGCTCTCCTAATATTTGCTCTATGATTATCTGGGTATCAGGCCTTTTTTTTATCACAATGCTTGAACTAATGCCATAGAACATGAGCTGTGGTTCTTACACAATGTTTAATTTGTGATTTTACATGAAAATTTTGTTCAAGTACTACATCTCTGAGGTGCAGCATACACAGAAACAAAGTAAATAACATATTTCACTAAGAAATGGTAAATCTCACTCACCAGGAAAGCATGACATGGGAATAAGAGCAACTAAATTTATGGAAATACCAATATACGAATTGTACATAATTTTGAATGACTGTGCCTGTTGTCTGTACATTTGATCATAGGAGTGAGTAACTGTAATTCTGTTTATACTCCCTAGTTAATTAAAAAGTTTTTTTTCCCTATGGGTGTTACTATCAAGTATTTTTCTCTCTATTAAATAATCTAATAATCTATTTATTTTAGAGGTCATTAAGGTGCATTAAGAAATTTTAATCATAAATTTAATGTTCCTGTCATTTTAATGAAGTATTTTGTTCTTAACCTAATTATTTTATGTTTTAAATAATCAGTTTTAAGTAGTTTTTATTTAAAAGCAAAACGTTGTCTGCTTATTTCAGAAATGCCTCCTGGATATTTCTCTCATGAAACTGTAGAAAAGATGCCAGAAGTCTGCAATACTTCTGAGAATATTCTGAGAAGTAAAGCTATTCACTGAAATGTCGATTTATTTGTAAAACACCACATATATACAGTGCAATAATAATAATAATAATAATAATAATAATAATAATAATAATAATAGTATCACCTGCTAATATATAATAATAATTTAATATTATGGAAGGTAAATTTACTAGACAATGAAATTGCAGCTCTCTGTAAAAGTAGACAAGATATTTAAAAAAATGTCTAATTACTGTGAAATATTATGAGAACCACAACGATATAAAACACAACCCAACAGGTGACCCCTTATAGATTAGACACAGGAGCAAACACAATTACATAATTTGTATAGTTTTAATAAAAACTATGTTTTTTCACTCTAGACAGCAGAACATCGTTTACTCTTCATGTATTTACATTATAATTATAAGTTCCTATATTATATTAGGCTCATGCTTTACATATTTATATCTTATTACCAACACATAGCTAGAGATCAGAATGGCGGTGCTCCAGTTCTTCCCATGGAAACGGGTTGGTGTTGTCTGAAACTACCGTGTTCCGCCGACTGGTCCAAAAATGCTCGACATCAGGCAGAGGTCTCCCGAGCGCGTCGGTGTGGATCATTAGGTCATCCTCCAGCGCACTGATACTCATCGCGCCTCGCTCCCTTTCCCCTTCCCACCAGCACGCTCCCTGACACATCATCCCGGCCAGCTTTTCCCGGAGAGGCACAAGCATGGTGAGGATAATGGCGGGAGAGAAGGCGCTGGTCAGGTACGCGCACACCTGGGTGAAGACGAGCAGTGCAGCTGGGGTGTCACGTGCCTGGCCGGGTCGGTCGCGCAGCCACACCCAGACTGTCCACTCGGGCAGCAGCAGGAGCGCGTTAGCTGCGGTGACGCTCAGCAGCGCCAGGCGGCTTTCAGTCCTCCGCGCCTCGTGGCCACGTGTGACGCGGAAAA